>JACSZP010008398.1:0-23246 GCA_016161895.1 Pinna nobilis | reverse complement strand
TAATTCAAATTTCCAGTTTGCGGAAGATTCCGAATATTCCTCTAATGGTATTAGACAAATTTTACGTATTTCTTCTAAAACAATTATAATAGCAGTTATACTTAGGATCGATAAAACCGTTTTATGTGATCAAAGATACCAATTTTTCATAAAAAACCCCAAAATATTAGCTTCCCAGGAAAACGCCCTAAAATCTATGTCTTCAGTCTTGTACTTTTGGAATCATATACACATTTTCCAAAAGAAAATTTCTGTGACTTCAGGGTGAATAATTGAGTATTTTAATGCAGACTTTTAATCTGTGATACATGAAACATATTTCCATTTCATCTATATATTTTATTTATTTGTGTTTTAGGAAGTGCCGATTTCCTGGGTCTTAATATATACACTTCTCAACTAGTCGCTCATAAGATACAGAATGAACTCGGCTTTGACAATGATACGGACACGGAAATTACAAAAGACCCAGCATGGGGAAGGTATCAATGTTTTTTTTTTTTATTGTTTTCGTTTTAACTTTTCAATAATTTTGACAAAAATATGCAATCCTTAAGTTCTGAATTTATTAAGGATGCCTCTATAATACGTGTGTCTTAAAGTTGTCCTGATTGAAGTTTCATCTTCAAGAATTTGTGGATAAGAGTGTATACTTCAAACAGTGCTAAAGTTTTGTTTTGGATTTTTGTCAAAATCTCGAATCTGTAAAACCGAATTCTTGTTTCTTCAAATGTGTTTTAGTGATAATAAAAGCTCGCACACCACGTTTGCCTTAAATCTGGTGTAATTGCAGTTGACAAAGGGGCAAAGATTAAGATTTTTTCCATACCAAAATGCTACACTGAGGCAAATCAAACTGTATTCTCAGATTCTCAGGCCAGCCTCATTATGAGAATAAAAGAATAAAAATTGTTATGTTATTGAACCTCGTTTTTGCTAAAATATATGCATTAGTTATTGAGGTTGGTAATGCATTACAATGCTAACATAAAATGTATGTAAAAGATTTTTATGTATGTAATATTTACCAAAAAGAAATACATGTAATAATATCATGAGTACACTAAAATCTTTATATAGAGTCTTATTTTAAAATCTGGCATATTCTCCTAACATCAGCTCGTCCTAATAAAAGTTATGAAGAAATTTTTTGTAGCAAAATACATATCAGTATGATAACGTTTGGTGATATTCTTGAGTTCGACCATTTGCAGTGAGGACTTATTCAGATCAAGAACACATAACATGGCCACCCGATGTCGACATTTACCGAAACTCGTTGCTGGTTTCTAGGAAACATTTGGAAATGTGTTGCAAGCCAACATTGGAGTGCAACACCTTCCGGACACCTGGTCCCATCCCGTTAGGGATTTGCAATTTGTTCCACGTTGAGACCGTAATTATTCTAAACTTGTAAATTTACTAGGACATGAAATTTCTAATATTCCTTGGTATTTCATCAATTTCGTTTCATGCATCCAGCTCTGGGTCAAAGTGGCTGAAGGTTGCACCATTTGGAATGAGGAAAATGTTGAACTGGATCAAAGATCACTATGGCAACGTTTCAGTGTATGTCACAGAAAATGGCGTCTCTGACAATACTGGTACTCTAGAAGACCATAAACGCATAGCCTATTACAAGCATAATATCAACGACGTTCTCAAAGGTAAGGATGACAAGAGAATATCCATATTACAATAAAACAAATTTTCTTCGTTAGGATTTCATTTTCGCCTATTTACTCGCGAAAACAAAGTTCCCACATGATATACATGTAATAACATGACGTTAACACCAACCATACAAAATAAATATTAAATTAACGTGCACTTGCGCGAAAATATAATGTCGCGAATAACTACTAATTCGGCAAAATAAAGGTCCGCGAAAATTCATAGATTTGCAGTATGCAGTGTGCCTAGAAATGTCGACTCGGTCTTTTTGTCAATTTACTACAGATAAAAATTTCAACTTACTTTATTTAAATGATGATGGTGGTATAAGTCTTTAAAGTGAAATTTTTGGACAAGAGTACAATTACAGCCTTAAACTGCCTTAGCAAGCCAATTTTTTTAAAGGACTACCTGTTTTGTTTTTTACCTAAACTTATGTCTCAAAAAAAATTTTCCCCTGAAATCATGAAATTAAGAGACTACCTGTCATATTTCAACACCATTGTATCTTCCCTTTGACTAACTCTTAAAACAGGTAATAGTGAATCTATTTTGGACACAGTAGAATCTCACTATGAATACCTCCCAAGTGACTGGATAAAACTGGTCTGATTAGTGAGTTGGTCTCCTAAGTACAGTGGAACCTTACTATTAAGACCACCCAAGTGACTGGCTAAAATTGGTCTGATTGGGGAGGTTGTCTCCTAAGTACAGTGGAACCTCTCTAAACGGACCACTCAAGTAACTAGCTAAAATTGGTCTGATTAGTGAGGTGGTCTCCTAAGTGAAGTTAAAATAGGCATGAAGGGTGATAGACAGACTGAATTATGATAATCTTTAGTGGTCCGGTTAGTGAGTTCGTCTTTAGGCGAGGTCCAACTGTATTTTGCTTTCATTTCAAATTTGCCTTAACAATAAAGTTATAATTAATGCACTCATACACCCTTGTTGTGTAACAAAATTTATTCAAGTCATTAAGATTTTTTTCCAGAAATATGAAGTTATAATACTGGTGTATGTACGGATCAAGATACAAAATTCTGCGCATGTGCTTTTGTCATTCGAATCTGTTCGAAGGACGAGTGACACTGACGATGGTGACGATTGTATGAATGAAAACCACAGATACTACGGTATCAACAGCCAGATCAGAACAATGTAAAATTTGGTGAATATTGGACAAACACGGACCTCCCATAGCCTGGAGGTGGGACCAAGTGCCACGGAGGAGTAAGCTACCCTTGCTGATCGGTCACATCCACCACGCGTCCAAAGTCAAATATTATCTCTTAATTTTCAATTTTTATATTTTAGCTATCAGATTCGATAATTGTCCGGTGATTGGCTACACGGCATGGAGCTTGATGGATAACCTAGAATGGACCCAGGGATTCACAGAGAAATTCGGCCTCTACTATGTTAATTTCTCTGATCCTCAAAGACCACGTACAGCCAAAGCGTCAGCTAGATATTACAACAAAATTATCAAAGACAACGGGTTTCTTCATGAGGAAACCATAGTTGATAAGGAGTTAACTACGGATGCTCCGAGTGAAACACGAAAAGACCCGCGTAGGAATCTGGTCTACGAAGATAAGTTCTATTACGGAACATTTCCAGAAGGATTTGCTTGGAGTACTGCCACTGCGTCATATCAGATCGAGGGCGGCTGGAACGCCGATGGTATGTTATCTTTTTCTTCTTTCAGGTCAAATATTTTTCTTTTTTTTTTCCCTACGAGTAATGATACTCATGCCTTTTCCAAAATACAATAACCATAACATACCATATCACATATCTAATAAACAAATTAACGTATAAAAAATCCGATCCTGTAGATTTACAATTTACTCCTCCTGATTTGTGTTTGTAAAAGGACTAGGTAGTTTCAATGAAATGACTTCCTTCATTATAACATATACATCATTTTGCTTTTTGGTGATCCCACATCAGCCAGCGTCAAATACATACTGATTGGAGGGAAAATTTGATCTACATTGTATTTGTAGTCCTTTTATCAGTATTATTTCTTGGGATGGGGTGACATTTCACACGGAGCAGTTATAATTTCTTAATCGTTATCGTCATCATAAAACGTCATCATAACGTCATCATTATAGTTAGGGTGAGAATCAAATTATTTCTCTCATTCTCACATCACATTTCCATTAGCTACAAGTTGTCAGACAAGTCAAAGCCATTTTTAGACACGTCGCTCTCAAAGACAAAGAGTATATTAAGACACAACATCACTGAAGTATATGGAAGGAAACTCTTTTCAACCACGTGACTCTTCTGATCAATTATTTGAACATGTCCTAACACCAGTTCCTTTTTAATATTTAATTTCTCTCGTTTAGGGAAAGGACCAAATATTTGGGACGACTTTTCACACTCAGGTCACGTCGATGGCAACGCCACTGGGGATGTCGCGTGTGATAGCTACCATAAATATCTGGAAGATGTGCAGCTTCTCAAGAATATCAATGTATGTCAACTTTCCATAAACTTAAATTTCATTGTTTCAATATAAAGATAGTATATTCAATACTGCAGCGGTCCGAGCCAAGTCGCGGCTGCTGTCTCCGTGTGATAAGACAGTAAAAACCGAGGTTCCGTGTCACAGCACGTTCAATAACCATCTCTGTTCTACGGCGATAACTGCCGAGCATAGGCAACTTGTGTCGTCCTTCTCCGACATACGGCCATATAAGTGAAAGGTTCTTAAGTGGGACGTTTACAACAACACAACCAACCAACTACAACCAACATGGTCAACATCTACAGATCATTGTCACGTGGCAAGAACGAGAGAATCACAAAAGAATATTATTAGTACTTGAATGTACAATAAACACATTTTACTCGGTAAAAATGAAGAAGTAACTTTTGACGCCCGAAGTTCCAAAGCCATCGTAACAACGACAAATTTGAAATACCAGTAATAACATCAAGCATAAAACGTTATCTATTTACAGGCAACTCACTATCGGTTCTCGATCTCTTGGCCACGTATACTACCAGATGGGACTACCAAGAAGATAAACAAGTTTGGGATACAATACTACAACAATCTGATAGACGCTCTCCTGGAGGCTGGGATCACTCCCATGGTTACACTGTACCACTGGGATCTTCCCTCAGCATTGATGACGTCAGGAGGGTGGGTAGATGACCAGTCCTCGGAATATTTTGCGGACTACGCCAGGTTGTGCTTCCGAGAATTTGGGGACAGAGTAAGTTC
The DNA here is from genome assembly GCA_016161895.1 of Pinna nobilis. Lineage (NCBI taxonomy): Eukaryota > Metazoa > Mollusca > Bivalvia > Pterioida > Pinnidae > Pinna > Pinna nobilis. The sequence continues at coordinate 18,328 of JACSZP010008398.1, read as the reverse complement.
TATTTTATCTTAATTAATATTCTTTGATGGTCCAAGACTGTGGGCTTTTGTGTCTACACAATTGGCGTGCCCGACTGTATGTTTAAATGTCTAGCTACATGTAGTTGAATGTTTATTTATGTGTGTGTCTCTCTCTACAATTGTTTATCCATGCTCATTTTTCTTGTATGTCATATACGAAAAGACATTTCATTTATATCAATTACTTTTACAGGTGAAATATTGGATAACATTCAACGAGCCATGTGTAGTGACAACCCAGGGTTACGAGTGGGGCATCATGGCACCTGGACTGACTGGAAAAGGCGACACGCTATATACCGCTGCACATAACATACTTAAGGCACATGCCAAAGCCTACCACACATACAACAGTGAATTCAGATATCATCAGAAAGGTACAGGCATCATATTCGAAAAGAAACTTCAGTCTTAAGACTTTAAAAATTGACTGTGCTTTGTTTCAATCTAAAAATGCACTCACGGTCAAGTCGTGGACTTAAGACTCTTTGTAACCAAGACACCGGATCACTATCTAGGGGCCACCGTAGTTCAGTGATTGGAGTATTCGCCTTCTGATCTTCAGGTCATGGATTTGGGTTCAAATCCATGTTCCAGTGAATATTCTGTTGTTTAAACGATATCTCATACTTCAGTCAGTATTCTTAATTATTGAAATTAAGAGACCAGTATTGAAATTTATTTGAAGAAGTATTTTCCCCATTTCGCAGATAAACACGCATCTGTAAAAAGGTCAATAGTATATAGTAATAATACAGCTAAAATTTTCTGATAAATGAAAGCAGTTGGATTGTTTTGACAGTAGCTGGTTGGCCGTTACAGAATATGCGTCTTACTGATGATGAGGTACATGTTTTCCTTGTCGTACACCTAATCTTCATTTACAACTTTTATCGGATTTTGAAATATAGGTGACACAACGGATGTCTCGCGTGGAGCATGAATCGATTACAGTGGATCCTCATAAATCCGGACACCTTCGTTCCCAAGCATACTGTCCAGATAAATGAAACATCCGGATTACTGAAACATACATATCATAATGTGTAAGGCAATCTGAAAATTTTGTTCCCTGGAAATGTCGTCAGGAAGGTGTAGCATTATTGGAGCGGATTATTGCGTTGACTAAGCGGATTATTGGCGTCCGGATTAATGAGGCTCTACTGTATATTTCCGGAGTACCTGATGTTAGTGGGGATCATGTAACACTATGTTCAGTAGTATGTCTTGTTGCATGGATTGCTGTTTGTCGTGTTGTCTCCCTTTGTTTTGACCTTGGTATTTTGATTTTTTTTTTTTGGAAATTTTAATTGCCAACTTGGTTTCTTCAACTTTCTTTTTACACCATTGACTGATGATTTTTTTCACAAATGTCAGGTCAAGTTGGAATAACATTAAACACAGACTGGCAAGTACCGAAGGATCCCGAAAATACTGATGACATCACTGCAGCAGAACGTGCCATTCACTTCATGCTGGGATGGTACGCCAATCCTGTAATCAAGGGAGATTACCCTGAAGTCATGAAATATCAAATAGGCAACAAAAGTCTTGCAGAGGGTCTGCCCAAAAGCCGTTTGCCGGAGTTCACAGAACTTGAAAAACAGTACATGAAAGGTAACTTTTATTCTTCAGTGATATAAGCAGTTGTCTTCAGTCGGGATTTTGTTCTAGAGTGTGATGCTTTAGAAATATTAAGAAATTCACCTTGAAAATAAGAATGAAATAAAACATGTACAATAAGAACATGGAAATGTTAATACTAGCTGTATAATATTTTGTCAAGATAAAGTTAGACCAGGCCATCAAAACTATCTTACTTTTCCGAGTAGTGATATGCCCTCTTTTGTAAAGTTTAGGTAAATTTATAGATACAATGTATATAAAAAACTGTCCTGAGGATGTAAGTTGAATTGATGTTATTTGAAAGATCCCTCACAACTCAATTGTTATACGTGCCGAGTATAGGTCAAATTTGTTGCACTTTACCCGCAATAATGACGTCCACATTTTAATGAAGGATACTTGAATGAGACGTTAAACAACAATACATCCATCAACACAATAGTAATATATAACATGATGGGCACCGAGTTATCATTTTTGGTGAAGTAATTTACAAATTCAGCAAATACAGTCTAGACTGTCTTAGTGACTTTCCAAGACACTAACAAATTATGGTCACATGAGACAGGGAGTCATCTAACACAGACCTCAGCCACATGCCCATGTCCATTTATTCACCTCTATTTATGTCCAGTTATTCTAGTCCATATAAACCACAAGACTGCGATATTTGTGAGATACATATACATGTAGTGTGTATGATAAGAAAATATTGTAAGTAATATAACTTTTCAAGTAATTTTATGCAAAGTTTCTTGCAATTTCCAGTAGATGCTAAATTAGTTATCAAGGTCTGTATATACACTTTTGTATAGATTGGGTGCATAAAATCACGGTCACTTGTCAGGTAAGACGGGGAGTCACTTAATATAGACCAATTATATAGTAAAACCTGTTGGGGGCGGACATGATGATGGTCACATAAGACGGGGAGTCACTTAATACAGACCAACTATGTAGTAAAACGTGTGGGGCAGACTTGAAGATGGTCACATAAGAAGGGGAGTCACTTAACACAGGGGGTCATTTAGACAGTCTCGACTGTATATAAAATATGGACCTCTGAAAATCAAAGTGGGACCAGGTGCAGCGGAGGAGTGAGTGTCTGTCAGCTGATCACATCCTGAACACGTACATAGTCAAATTCCAAATATTTGTACAAAAAAAAAAGACTGAATTTAATGGCAAAAGAGACACCAGGGCTGAGTACCATAAAACTTGAGAATTAACTCAAGTCAGAGAAACTTTTCAACTCCAGCATCTCAACCAATCAGAATTCAATATGTGCTGGAGTTGAGTAAATTCTGAGACTTCAGTAAATTCTCAAGTTATTTGGTGCCCGGCCCTGATTTCGTTGACGTTTTCATATGAGTGAAAAACTTTCAAGGCCTATATTAAAATACAAAAATAACCAGTTTGCATGTTTTGTTTTGGTTTAGATCGTATATTATAGTTTGATATTCTTTTCTTTTAGGTACATTTGATTTCTTTGGAATGAACTTTTATACAAGTAATGTTGTTCAACACAAGGTGTCGCCACTAACACCGCCCGCTTACAGTGCAGACCAAGACGTTGAATTCTCAAAGGATCCTTCCTGGCTCGGGTAGGTAGTTTTGATAAGAAGATATTTAAAAATGACTGTTGGACACATCCTCATACACGCGTATGCCATCAGGTCTTTGTGTCCAGGGATTGAATCCTACTTATGCCATGGATAGTTTTTCCTGTCCTTTTTTATTCAGATAGGGTCCATCGACAATTCATCAATTATTCAGTGACTTTAAATCATGCATTTGCACCAATTAACTTTCAGATCTGGGTCGTCGTGGTTGAAAGTAACTCCTTTTGGAATCCGCCGTATGTTGAACTGGATAAAGTACACGTATGGAGACTTCCCGATTTATATCACGGAAAATGGCGTATCCGACAGGAATGGATCTATCCAAGACGAACACCGAATAAGCTACTACAGGCAATACGTAAATGAAGTATTAAAAGGTAAGTATGTAGGAAGAATTGACTAGATATCCTCGCTGGTCATCAAGACTAAGTTTGTACTAAACTCAATACGTACACTGGCATGCGATTTTCATGGATAAGAGGAAATGCATTTCCAAAGTCAACCTCTTATTATTGTCGGGATTTGATTTTTCTATTAGTTAGTTGGTTGTATTATTGATAAACGTCCCACTCAAGAATATTTCACTTACATGGAGACGTCAGCGTGTGCCGATGAAGGGCGACAAATTTTGCCTATGCTCGGCACTTGTGGCCGGGATGGTTTTTGAACATGCCAACACCTACCGTAACACGGGACCTCGGTTTATACTAACTCATCCGAAAGACAGTGACGGCCAACCGTACCGTCGCTTTGGCTCGAACCCCCGAACCCATCGATTCCAATTCGAACACGCTAACCACTAGGCCACGGCGGCTCAGGATTTTTCTTTATCTTAATTGTCCCAAGATAACCTTTTGTAGTAAGCGTCACCATATCGTTAGGCCATCATCAAAACTAGGTAAGAGACTAAAAGTGCAATGGTCGGGAAATGATACGAAGGAAAAACCGAACTGAATAGGAAATTGAAATGAATGATATTGTTTTGAGAATAAATGAAAAAAAAAATACATTATTTGTGTTTATGTGTTTTTTTTATATTTTATTTGTTTATTTTGCTATATATTTTTATTGCTCAAAAAGGATTAATCGTTGCTTGGGTATAACTTTCTTTATTGGTATGAGGCCGACTTCATACAGGGGATTATAAGGAATAATGACAAGAACTTAGCCCGGTCCTTAAACTTCACGTTCCGCTATATAGATGACGTTATTTCATTTAAAATAATACTAAGTTTGGTGACTATTTCATTAAATAATACTAAGTTTGGTGACTATGTTGATCGCATCTATCCAAATGAACTTGAAATAAAGGACACCACGGACACCACCAAGTCTGCTTCGTATCTCGACTTACACCTAGAGATTGACAGAGAAGGACGGCTGAAAACCCAACTTTACAACAAAAGAGATGAATTTAATTTCTCTATTGTGAACTTTCCATTTTATGTGGCAATATTCCAGCAGCACCTGCCTATGGAGTATATATTTCTCAGTTGATAAGATATTCCAGAGCATGTTTTTGCTATCAGGATTTCCTTGATAGAGGGCTAATTCTGACAAAGAAGCCAACGTTGAACCAAGGGTTCCTAATGGTTAGATTGAAGTCATCTCTTCGAAAGTTTTATGGTCGCCACCATGATCTGGCTGATTGTTATGGTAAATCTGTAAAACAGATGATGGGGGATGTGTTCCCCTTGTCACATACCTAATTCCGTCCCACTTTTTTATGAACATCACCGATTGTGACTTATTACCGTATTCGATGATATGTGACACGGCGTTCCATCATGACCTGGCTAATCAAACGCTAAATCTGTATAAATATGATGAGGGACATGTTCCCCCTGTCGCATACCTAGTGCCGATCCTGTTTTCTCGTTTATGACCATCCCCGATTGTGACTTATTCCCGTATTCGATGATGTATGACACGGCGTGTCATCATGGCCTGGTTGATCAAACGGTTAATCTGTAAAAACATGATGAGGGATATGTTCCCCCTGTCGCATACCTAGTCCCGATCCCTTTTTCTCGTTTATGACCATCACCGATTGTGACTTATTCCCGTATTCGATGATGTGTGACACGGCGTGTCATCATGGCCTGATTGATCAAACGGTTAATCTGTAAAAACATGATGAGGGATATGTTCCCCCTGTCGCATACCAAGTCCCGATCTCCTCTTTTCTCGTTTATGACCATCACCGATTATGACTTATTCTTGTATTCGAAAATGTGTAACACGACGGGTGTCACGCGTGGAGCAGGAGTTGCTTGTCCTCCCGGAGCACCTGAACTCACCCCCGGTTTTTATTGGGGTTTGTGTTACACTATTTTTAGTTATAAGTGTATTTGTGTATTTCTGTTTGTAATTTTGTCTCCTTTTTGTTTTGGTCACAATTTTGTCTGTCGTTAACTTATTCTTTTTGGAATGTCCCTTTGTACCTTCCATTTCACCCATTTTAGTATAAACAAATATTATTTGCATTAATCTTTGATTCCATGGTGATAAGACTTGAACCAATGTACCAGTCCATTATTTGTACAAAATATTAGTACTATTTCTCACTCATTGTGTTTATTTTTCATCTTGTATTAGTGATTTGGTTATTGCTACCTTTATCTCTATGCATTAAGTAAAAAAAAATAATCGCTACTTTACTTAATGATGTAACTGATTTATTTCCAGCTATTAATATTGACGGGATTGACATACGAGGATATACCGCCTGGTCTCTAATGGACAACTTCGAATGGTCAAGAGGGTATTCCGAAAGATTTGGTCTCCATTACGTAGATTTCACTGACCGACAAAGGCCGAGAACACCAAAGGCTTCCGCAGCATATTTCAGGTCCCTGGTACGAAATAACGGCTTCCCCGGGAAAAATACTGACAAAATGCGCGTGGAAGCCCCGCCTTCCCAAGTCAACAGACCCACGTGTCCCCCTACACCAGCATCGTCTGCAAGTAGAATAACTAGTGTATTGAATCTGATAACAATTCTAATTTTAGCATGTTTTTACCTTTTTAGGTGAATTTTTATTTACTAAGTAAAGAATATTAGAAAACTAGATTGACTGAGCTTCATCGGATGTTTGTGTGCTTTGTTTCGTGCTGAAATATAATAAAGGAGTTTTGATACACTTTTGAATTTTGTTTTGTCTATTTTTTAATCTGGTAATTTTGATATAATTTTCTTGTATTGCAAATACATTGTATTTGTTAAATTCATTTTCTCTGTCTTTAAACATTTCATTAGCTACCGTGACTTCCAGAATTAGCATTTTTGTCATTAACACTAACACAAATTACATTTTCAGTTTACGTCTATGTTGAAGACTATGTAGTGTCTGTTACCCCGAGTTCACTACGATATATCGAATCGACAAATTAATGAATGATAATGACCGTTTTAATAGATAAAACGTCGTCGATATATATAGGAAACAGCAAGAGTTTTTTTCGCATGTCGAAGCTTAAAGAAAAAATCTGCCTCATAAAAAATACAAATAGACCAGCTGATAGAGAAGCACAATTTGTCCCCATGGGAATTCCAATGCACTGTTGGAAGACCCGGTCACCAAAGACTACAAAAATATTGTCAATGAGAAGATCTAGCATCTTTTTTATATCAGTCTCAGAGTACTTGTGCATAGAATCAGTAATGTTTAATAGTAATTTTTGAATGACTGATTACCAGATATGAATATTTCTTTTTGCTATTTTTGTTCTTATGATCCCGCTTTAGAGGTCAAATTCTGTAACCTCTACCAAAAAACATTCAAATTCCGGGCTGTCGAAATCGAATGTACAAGTAATTATCGAGCGTTTATAATAGACAGGAGTTACAAACGAGTTTGGAGTATCTGACTTATAAATTGTGTTTCGTTGAATCCCCGTTTGAATTGACCTAGAAAAGAAATACATTGGATTGACAAATATAAATACACGTACATCCATATTCCGCATTCAATATTCACCAAACATGTTTACGACATACAAAACCTGCAAATTCAAACAGGATGAAAACTAACGAAAATCCATAGAGGAACGAAAGTGAACTCTGAATATAGAGTGAGGTCATGTGTATGGGAAAGAGTGAACATTTTCTGCTAGGTAGAAAGACTCGTCTTTTTCCTTCTAAAGTATTTGGCAAATAAGCATACTTCAACATTAAAGATGGAGTCATAGTCATGTTTGTGATGGTCTTAATTCGTTTCAGGTCTCTTTCATCAAATTGTGTGATAAGAGTTTTGCGTCTGACACCATAAAACTTGAGAATTTTCCTTTAGTCTGAAAAAATTCTCATTCCCAGCGAATACTGGATTCTGATTGGCTGAGAACGTGAAGTTACGAAAATTCTCAGGCTTAAGTAAATTCTCAAGTTTTATGGTACCCAGGTGCTTTTAGACCTTATTAAAGACTTTATCAGAGACGTATTCGGTAGATCGACAACAAATCCTCGTCTGTAAAACTTGTCTGCAATACACTTGCAATTCTGACTTTTATTTAAATGAATAAATACATGCTTTAAGCAAACACAGAAAAGATATATTAAGAGTATATTGTCGAAAAAGTACGCTGCCATGACGGAACAACTCAGCGCCATCGTAACCATTTTCGTTTAAGACAAAGTCAAGAATTACAAAGTGAACTTCGAGTGATTGTTTATCTATTTTTTAATCACAAACATATGTATACATAAATCATACATATTATATACAACATTGTTAATATCAGATTTCATGTACGATAATTTCTTTCTTCGATAAGAACATGTGAAAAAATGAAAATAAATTAATTGAATAAATAACTTAAGCATTAAGTAAATTAGGTGAATAATGTATAAAAAAAATATAAAAAAAAACTTAAGAAAAAAAAAGAAAAGGTAGAAATTAACATTAGTTCGGCATTGTCGATGTCATAGGAGCTGGACATCTGAATTCGTTATAGACAGTATTCGTTATATGTCACGTATGTATTCTCCTTTAATCAGCAGAGTTCGTTTATGGGCTGAAACACGTTTGTTATTGTCTGCAAATGGTTTTATGAAATACAACGTAATTTTCAGCATGTAGCATATGATTCATTTATACATTGCCAAAAAAATGATGAAATATCTCATCTTTTAAGCATGCATGTCAATTTCATTTCAGTCAATGGTTCGTTATGTTATTTTCGTTATATAAATATTCGTTTAATATTATTGACTATTGATAAATGAGTCTTACCGGGACTTAATTTACCTCGTTATAGCACTGATTTCATTATAAGTAGCTTTGCAATAAATGTACCTTGATTTTAAAGGTTGTGCTATCTACTTAGAACACTAATCAGGCGCTAACAACACTTTACTTAAGAATGATAGATCGATCGCGAAATTAGTGTTGAGAAACTTCTCGTTGTATAAACTTTTCTGATATTTACAGGCCAGCACAATACGACTCGGGCTATATAGATTTTTTAAATACACACTTGAAGAAATATCAAATCGTAGATATGTAATAATACCATTTCGCAAAATGAAAATCCCGCGAAATATTCAGAACTACTTATGCATCATAGAATGATCGCAAAGTTACAATTGAGAAACTCCTCACTATATATACACTTTTCTGATATTGAAAGATAGTTACTTCACGACTGAAGTCTAAAACCTTTTTTTTTAAATTCACACTGGCAGAAATATCAAATCGCAAATATGTAATACCACAATTTCACGAAATTTAATTCCCGCGAAATATTCAGGACCTACGTCATAACAAGAATGTGCATAAGTGTGTTTTGACAAAATGAAACACCTATTACAATAAAATTCACACAAACAGATAGCAAATCTTTTCATTCATTTCTGGTTATTTTCGCCGATGTCGTCAAATACAATGACGACCTTGTTGTGTCGTTTTATTGGGATCCTTTGGAATGACATCCTAAAAAAAGCACAAAACCTACGGCAACATCTTTGTAAGATATTTGTTTTGCTTCCCTCGATCTTAGCATTATCTTCGTTTATAATCCCTTGGCCTCCGCCATCCCGTTTATTTCTGGGACTGTCAGCTTCCTGTGCAGCTCCGTGTCTGGTTTGTTGATGTTTATCATACTCCACATCGGAATGGATGCGACTGAAAATAGTCCGAGTACAATATACCATTATACATGTACGATACATTTCTGATTACCTATTTTATTTTCGCGTATGTACATGTATACGCGAGTACTTCCTCGCGAAAACAAACTTCTCACTTAAACTCTCTTAATATACTAACATGAAATAAACATGTCACATACACTTAAACTATTAACATATGATGCAAACAGGAGCCTCCGTGATCGCGTGGTTAGCGTGTTCGACGTTGAATCGATAGGTCCGGGGTTCAAACCCGCGCAGCGCCACTCCGCGGTTGGCCGTCCCCGCCTCCCTGCTGTATGGCCAGTTGTGCCTAGCATAGGCAAAATATGTCGCCCTTCACCGGCACACGGTGATGTCTCCATATGAGTGAAATATTCTTGAGTGGGACAGGGGCCTCCGTGATGGAGAAGTTAGCGTGTTCGACTTCGAATCGAAGGGTCCGGGGTTTGATTACCGCAGCGCCACTCCGCGGTTGGCCGTCCCTGTCTTTCGGATGAGACAGTAAAATACCGAGGTCCCGTGTCACAGTAGTTGTTTGCACGTTAAAGAATCCTCCCTGGCAAAATTTCTCGCCCTTCACCGGCACACGGTGACGGTTCCATATGAGAAATATTCTTGCGTGGGACTCTAAACAACAATACAGCAACAGTAAACGACAATACAACAATATGATGCAAACACACACGCAAAAACATAGTGTCTTGAATGATTGTATAACCCATTTGTCAAAATAAAATTCCGCGAAAATTTCTGGACTTACAGTAAAAAAACAGTTCTGATATGATGGCATTTAATAATAATGAATGCAAAGATACACTTTGTTTTGGCTAGATTGCTTGTCTTAAGACCGGGGTAGTTTAGCCTTATTTGAAGCGGCTGGTTTCGGAAGAGGCATGTGAAATCAATTTATTGTACAGTAGTATAATTCGGAAGATTAAGCAAATTTATCTGATACTATTCAATGACCCTACGACTAGGAATAGCAGAATTTAACCAAGTTATCAAGCACTTCACCGGCAGCCGGTGACGTCTCCACTTGATAGTATGGATTATGACTATAATTTCTAACAACAACAACAACAAGACTTTTCTTACATTGATCAAATAGATAACCAGTTCTTCTTATAGATGAACACAAATTCAGCAAGGATTCTTGTGATCAAGTGGTTAGAGAGATTATCTTCTAATCGCGAGGTCGTGGATTAGAATCCGAGTCACGCTGCGATTGGTCGTCCCTGTCTTTCGAATGAGACAGTAAAAACCGAGGTCCTGCGTCGCAGTAGGGTTCGGCGTGTTCAAGAACCCTCCCTGCATGTTCCAATGCCATTACTGCTGCGCCGAGCACAGGCAAAATGTGTCACCCTTCAACGGTACACGGCAATGTCTCGATTTAATTTATAATAAAAGTGAAAGATTCTTGAGTGGGCCGTTAAACAACAAATACAACCTAACCAACCAACAAATTTAGCTAGCCAAATTTTTAATCGATTTGTTAAAGTTGTATATACCTGTCTTTACTTGCTTTTGTAGTTTCTCGTTTGCGTTGTGGTACTTTGTTCATTTTGTACCTGCAAAAACAAGTGTAGATTTCCTCTTATTCGTAATTATTCATGTTGCAGATCTAAACAGAATAAATAATTGGGTTTTTTTTTTCATTAACAAACTTATCTTTTTTATCACCTAGATATTTTGAGAGTTACAAAAACCCCAAGTAAACGGGTGGTGATAAAGACCGAAGTGGAGATGCAATGATCGAAATGGAGCAAAGAAAGAGCCGAAATGGACCATGCATGTCACTCAAATTGAATTGAAAGTTGTAGAATATAACCTCAAATTACTACATACGAAATTACATTTCTCTCAAACATCTCTAAATGTGATTTCTTTGTCATATTGTGACATTTTTTTAACAGTGCTCAATCACAAAATCCGTAATGGTGGTGGACAGGCCGCCGAAATGGAGCGTTAAATCACACATATGGTCGTGAAACTGATATTCCAGGATTAGATCTACCTATCCGACCTATCCTATTTTCAAAACAAAATAATAATAATAATAATAATAATAATAATAATAATAATAATTATAATAATAATAATAATAATAATAATAATAATAATAATGATGATGATGATGATGATGATGATAATCATAATCATAAATAAATAAATAAATAAAAAAAAGCAACAACAAAAATCAAAACCAAGTCCAAGTGACCGTGGTCAATACACAGTTCACTTACCAGTCTCCGTGCGGCATCTTCGCAACTTGAGCAGCGAAGAGATCAACTGGGCATCCTTTGAACCCGACGAACAAATTACCGCTCCCATGATTCCCCGCTTGTACATCTTCCCCAGTTTTGCCCATTGGGAGTACTTTACGAGTTCTTCTGAACGGCATTTTCAATCAAATGAATTTATTTTAGGCGCAAGCTAAAATCGTGTCCGACCACAGACTGGTTGTCAACGTGTGACTTGGGCGGAAGCGCGAAATATCTCTGTTACGTCATCACAAGATGCACGCCATCTGACGGTGATGAAGTGACGTCAGAGGGACCTGAAAGTTATGCGGCTGCTGCCGTGTAATTGGTGATGTACGTTCATTGCTTCACCATGTTTGCATGCGCAAATAAAGTGCGGAAATACCACAGTAAAAGAAGGAGCAGAAGAAATAATTAATTAGTTAGATATACAATGTATTTCTCCTGCCTTTACTTGCATTGTAAATTTCAATGAAAATTCACATTAAAAGTTGTTTTCGTACTTGCGTATTATAGATGTTCCAATCTATTCAAACTAGTGTGATTTACCTGATCTAGGTGTAGGACTCGCGGCGGTTGTGATTTGTCAGAAGGAGAAGCTTACTCCTCCATGGCACCTGATCCCACCTCTGGATTGTAAGAGGTCCGTGTTTGTCCAATATTCACCAACTTTGTATTGTCTTCTGATTCTTCTGACGTTTGATACTTTGGTATCTGTGACTTTTGTATTTTAGAAATAACATGAAATAGATCGCCTACCTCATTATTGTTTGTAAAATAATAGAAAATTTAACGGGGACTGGGCATACGGACCAGGTAGCTCAGTTAGTAGAGCAACAGCGGGATTTGCGGGAGGCCTGGGTTCGAGTCCCAGTATTGCCGACATTTTTCCTCGCCTGTTACATTGGCGCCCATGGTTGGTTATTAAGTCTCGTGTGAGATTTCAGTGAGATTGAAATCTCAGAAGAAAAGGGAGGAAGAGTGTTATTGGGACTGGGCATACGGACCACGTAGGTCAGTTGGTAGAACAGCCGCACGGTAAGCGGGAGGCCTGGGTTCGAGTCCCCATTTTTTCTCGCCTGTTACAAAAGTATCTTCAGTAATCTTTTTTAAATTGGATTATTCCATCTACGTACACTGAGATAGGTTTTCAATTTCCTATCCGTGGCGATTTTACACTTGACACAGGGTTGGGTGTGGGTGGGTGGGGCATGTTGTTATAACAACAATACAATCAACCAACTATTTGGTGATAGTATTTGCCGCTGTGTATGCAATTTCCAAAGTCGTACACTTAAATTTACTTAAATTAGTCAATAATAAAACATAACAATTAGACTTACTCATTTTATTACATAGTTATTTTAAACTGATTCATTGATTTAAATTATTATACAGTAGAGTTGGTCTAAAACGAATCGGCTTAGAGCGAATTCAGTGCTATAAAGACGAATAAAAATCCCCGGAAAAAATCTAATCTGTAGTAAAATCTGGTGTTTATCGTGAAAAGTGATATTACGAAATCAGGCCAATTACAAATTAAAGATTTAGTCCCGTGATACACAAAAAGCCGTACTTTTACATGGTTAAAGCAAATCAACCGAAAACCGTGATGCGCTTTTATACAGATGAGGAAATGTCCACGTGATGTTATTAAAATCCACAGAAGAACAAAATTGAACTCTGAATATGGAGAGAGCTCAGGTGTACAGGAAAGAGTATACATTTCCCCCTTGGTAGGAAAATTGTCATTTTCCTTCTAAAGTATTTGTCAAATTAGCTTAATTCAACATTAAAGATGGATTCATATATGATATTTGGGATGGTCTTAACTACAGTCTAACCTGTTTTAAGAGACTGTCCAAGGGAAGGAACAAAAGGGTCACATATGACAGGTGGTCTCTTAATTCAGGTGATTTATATAGGAAAAAAACATTTTGGGAACTACCCATTTAGGTCACATTAGACAGGTTTTCCATTAATTCAGTGGGTCGCTAAGGCAGGTTAGACTGTAGTTTCATGTCTCTTTTATCATATTGGGTGATAAGAGTTTTGTGTCTGACACCATAAAACTTGAGAATTTCCTTTAGTCTAAACATTTTCTCAACCCCAGCGAATACTGGATTCTGATTGGCTGAGAACCTGAAGTTACGAAAATTCTCAGACTTAAGTAAATTCTCAAGTTTTGTGGTACCCAGGTGCTAAAGACCTTATTGGGCACTTTATCAGGGACGTATTCGATAGATCAACAACAAATCCTCGGCTGTAAAACTTGTCTGCAATACACTTGCAAATCTGACTTTTATTTAAATGAATAAATACATGCTTTGAGGAAAGACAGACAAGACATATTACGAGTATATTGTCGAAAGAGCACCCTGCCATGACGGAACAACTCAGCGCCATCGTAATCATTTTCGTTTAAGACAAAGTCAAGAATTACAAAGTGAACTTCGAGTGATTGTTTATCTATTTTTTAATCACAAACATATACACAAATCATACATACAATATACAACATTGTTAATATCAGATTTCATGTACGATAATTTCTTTCTGCGATAACAACATGTGAAAAAATGAAAATAAATTAATTGAAGAAATAACTTAAGCATTAAGTAAATTAGGTGAATAATGTATTAAAAATATATAATAAAAACTTAAGAAAAAAGGTGGAAATTAACATCAGTGGAGTTCGGCATTGTCAATGTCATAGGAGCTGGACATCTGAATTCGTTATAGACAGTATTCGTTATATGTCACGTATGTATTCTCCTTTCATCACCCGATTTCGTCTATGGGCTGAAACATGTTTGTTATTGTCTGCAAATGGTTTTACGAATTACAACGTAATTTTCAGCATGTAGCATATGATTCATTTATACATTGCCAGAAAATGATGAAATATCTAATCTTTTAAGTTGCATGCATTTCAATTTCATTTCAGTCATCAGTTCGTTATGTCATTTTAAAAATAACGCTTTTTGAACGTTTATAAAGACTGAATTTTCAACTCACTATATTCCACCTTCGCTATATCAATCTTCGTTACAAATTATTGACTATTGATAAATGAGTCTTACCGGGACTTAATTTACCTCGTTATAGCTTTGATTTCATTATAAGTAGTTTTGCAATACATGTACCCTTGATTTTAAAGGTTGTCCTATCTACTTAGAACACAAATCAGGCGCCATACGTCATAACAAGAATGTGCATAAGTGTGTTTTGACAAAATGAAACACCTATTACAATAAAATTCACACAAACAGATAGCAAATCTTTTCATTCATTTCTGGTTATTTTCGCCAATGTCGTCAAATACAATGTCGACCTTGTTGTGTCGTTTCATTGGGATCCTTTAAAATGACATCCTAACAAAGGCACAAAACCTACGGCAACATCTGTTTAAGATATTTGTTTTGCTTCCCTCCATCTTATCATTATCTCCGTTCATAATCCCTTGGCCTCCGCCATCCCGTTTATTTCTGAGACTCAGCTTCATGTGCAGCTCCGTGTCCGGTTTGGTGCTGTTTATCATATTCCACATCGGAATGGATGCGACTGAAAATAGTCCGAGTACATTATACCATTATACCATACATTTCTGATCACATATCCGTACATATGGGCCGTTAAACAACAAATACAACCTAACCAACCAACAAATTTAGCTAGCCAAATTTTTAATCGATTAGTTAAAGTTGTATATACCTGTCTTTACTTCCTTTTGTAGTTTCTCGTTTGCGTTGTGGTACTTTGTTCATTTTGTACCTGCAAAAACAAGGGTAGATTTTCTCTTATTCGTAATAATTCATGTTGCAGATCGAAACAGAATCAATGTTTGTTTGCTTTTTCATTAACAAAACTATCTTTTTTATCACCTAGATATTTAGAGGGGTTACAAGAACCCCAAGTAAACGGGTGGTGATAAAGCCCGAAATGGAGTTACAGTGATCGAAATGGAGCAAAGAAAGCGCCGAAATGGACCATGTATGTCACTCAAATGGAATTGAAAGTTGAAGAATATGACCTCAAATTACTATATACGAAATTTCATTTCTCTCAAACATCTCTAAATGTGATTTCTTTGTCATATTGTGGCATTTTTTGACAGTGCTCAATCACAAAATCCGTAATGGTGGTGGACAGGCCGCCGAAATGGAGCGGAAAATGAGCGTTAAATCACACATAAGGAGGTGAAACTGATATTCCAGGATTACCTATCCGACCTATCATATTTTCCATAGATAAAAAAACAAAACAAAATAAAATGATATTCATAATAATAATAATAATAATAAAAATAATAATAATAATAATAATAATAATAATAATAATAATAATAATAATAATAATAAATAAATAAATAAATAAAAAAGCAACAACAAAAATTAAAACCAAGTCCAAGTGACCGTGGTCAATACACAGTTCACTTACCAGTCTCCGTGCGGCATCTTCGCAACTTGAGCAGCGAAGAGATCAACTGGACATCCTTTGATCCCGACGAACAAATTGCCGCTCCCATGATTCCCCGCTTGTACATCATCCCCAGTCAGTTTGCCCATTGGGAGTATTCTACGAGTTCTTCTGAACGGCATTTTCGATCAAATGAATTTATTTTAGGCGCAAGCTAGAATCGTGTCCGACCACAGACTGGTTGTCAACGTGTGACTTGGGCGGAAGCGCGAAATGTCTGTTACGTCATCACAAGATGCACGCCATCTGACGGTGATGAAGTGACGTCATTTAAATGCAGTTTTATAGGAAGATTCTTCAGATCTGAGAAAAGGGGACTGGAAGTTATGCGGCTGCTACCGTGTACTTAAGGGTTACCATGTGACTGTTTTACAAAAACTGACAGGGTATCGGCGAGGCCTCAGCCGAGCGGTGAAACGGAGATTTCTGATGGGGGATTCAACGATACCCTGTCAGTTTTTGTAAAACAGTCACATGCCGACATGGTAACCCTATTCTAATGCTCCTTACATTCTTTACTAGATATAGCGGTATCGTGCCAGAAAGTACTGAGACGCATAGGCCTAGATATCCTACTTTTATCGATGACCAAATTTCCATGTTGGCCATTACAATGACGTCAAAGTAATACGTAAACAATCAAGTTGTGATGTCATTTAAAAACTAGCAGTGAATCGTGAATACCCTGCGAGTTTTCAACTTCATTGACCAATGAAATAACGCGAAACAAACACAACGCATTAGAATTGGGGATGTAACTATGTTCATTGCTTCAACATATTTACATGCGCAAAAAAAAAAAAAAAAATGCGGAAATTCCGCGACCAAAAAACGAAAACGAAACTTAAAGCGAATTCAGTGCTATAAAGACGAATAAAAATCCCCGAAAAAAAATCTAATTAATTGTAGTAAAATCTGGTGTTTATAGCGAAAAGTGATATTACGAAATCAGGCCAGCTACAAATTAAAGATTTAGTCCCGTGATTCACAAAAAGGCGTACTTTGACATGGTTAAAGCAAATCAACCGAAAACCGTGATGCGCTTTTATACAGATGATAAAATATCCACGTGATGTTGCTACAAGTGTACACAGTGACGATACACTGCACTTTTAAAAGATCTTTATGTCGAATACCTCATCAACCATTGAGAGAGAATTTGCTCTAATTCTGATAGTGGGAGAAATAATTGATATGATGCATAAAACGAATGATGCCTATAACGAAGATAAAATTCAATCCCCTTTGACTTTGTTATAAATCAACTCCACTGTATGCTTTTATTCAGAATCTTTCACTCGTGACGTGATCAGAGACATGTCATGCACGGTTGCAACCCCCAACTTGACTTCCAAAATTGGGGTCCCTAGTTCGATCCCAGGTCATGGCCAGATTTGCTTAACTTATTTCCAAAAAAAAAAAAAAGATAGCTAACACACAACGGTATTGAAACGAAGTCGCATTGAATGCCCGTGCTCTGCACACACTTTATATACTACGTGCCTACCTATAGAGGAGAGAGAGAGAGAGAGAGAGAGAGAGAGAGAGAGAGAGAGAGTTAACCTCTGGTCAACCTCTAGGCCTCATATTTTGATCCACCAAAGGAGTAAGCGTTTAGGGGGGACAACGTATATATTTTTGCTTGCACACATACGAAATAGTACATCTAAATCTAGAATTTAAGAAGGATAATCCTATATCTAGGCAATGAAACTGCTTAACATGTCATTGTGGGCGATATATGATCTGATCATTTTCCGAGTCTGTGTGCACTGTAGTTTTAGCCATGCCGCAAACATTCCGCAAACTTTTGTAGGAACCGAGAGCTAACCCGGGTTGTATTGAAAACCACTGGTAAATTTAAAAGAAAAAATATATCAGTTATTATCCATAGCAAATTGCATTCATATCTTGAATGACCACACACGTGTATAACACGTTATACATGTATATACAATGTACGTCTCTGGAAAGAATCATACAAGAGAGTTATTTTTAAAAGAAATGCGGCATTGTAAGTGAGTCAAACTAGACAGCTACATTGTATCAGAGACATATAATACAGATTATATATGTCTCTGATTGTATATAATTTATCTATGACCTAAAATTCGATTTGATTTAGGCTTACATTGTACATGAGGGGCCTTCGTGGCCGAGTGGTTAGCGTGTTCGACTTCGAGCCGAGG
>JACSZP010008396.1:0-19969 GCA_016161895.1 Pinna nobilis | reverse complement strand
GCCAATGTCATCAAAGGTTGACTCTTGATTTCATCAGTTGGCTTTATAGAATGCTTTTTATGTTATAAGATCAAGATTTATAAATACTTTCTTGAGAAAAAAAATACTGAAATTCAATTTTTGAAATTTAAAACAATTTTTTTTAACTTAAAAAAAATGAGGGGGGGGGGGGTGTTTTTCAAATTTATGGCTTCTTTTTCTAAGCTACTGCAGATATTTTGATGAAAATTGGCAGGATTGAAGTACTCACAGTCACCTTCAAATGTTGTTGTTCGGTTGGATCCACCCAGGGATGGAAAAGGGGAGGGGTCCAATAGGTCCAGAAGGGTTCCCTCCTTTGAGTAACTTCTTCTTTAGAAGGGCTGCATAGAATGACAAAACTGAATGCATTTGTGACTTTTCAGCTAATGTCTTTAATGTTTATGCTGGTATTACTCAGGTGAGCGTTATAGGCCCATTGGGCCTCTTGTTTTCTATAATGTTACTGATACAGGGCCTACAATCTTTGTTGTCCAGGACAAGTACATTATGTGGTTGGACTGGTAAATGTTACATCAAAATTGTCTGACAGGAAGTAAAAATTCTGGATGCAACATTAATTCAATAAAATTGTGTTAAAGAGCCACTGAAAAAAAAACCAACTAACTTACTGTATTCAAAAGAAAAGTGGTTTTAAACTGAAGAAATAGATAATACTTCCTTTTGTGATAGCATAAACATTGAATCAAAATTATAAAAGTAGAAAATCGTAAACTTCTCTCAAAACAATTTAATGAATAAAATAAACCAAATCTTCCTCGAATTTACATCATTTTAAGTATTTTCTGAAAAATTTTGTCTATTACAATACTTTTAAATTCACAGACTAACAGTTGCCATTTTGAAGGGAATGTGTGATGTTTTTGATCTGGAGAAAGGCGGAAAAAGGAATGACATTGCTGAAAGAATATTAGAATTTTGTATGTGTCCTAAAGATTCAGGTAGACCTATTCCTGGATCAAAGAAAAGAAAGAGTAAGTAGAGGCTTTGTGAATACATGTGTCAGAACTGGATTAAACAGTAGTGTTGGCTGTTACTTTTTAATGGATCTGTTTTATGTACCACATGAAATGGTGATACCCAATAATATTGGTGTGGGACTAGTATCTTCAATGATGAAGGAATGTAACTTTAAGTAATCTGAGTAGTGCTGCTGGATATCATCTTCTTGCAACATTGCATCACTATTGGAAACAATAGTCTCCACAAATGTTACTGGGTATCACCAGGTACTACATGAAACTGTTCCATTATATAAACAGTCTACTCTGCAGAAAATTTAAATAGTGGGGGGGGGGTATTGGAATGTGTCAAACATAGGTGTAAATTGTATCACACATTAGTAAATAGTTTCCCATGAAGATGCAATATAAATGTATTGTCCAATGACCTGTTTCGGTGAGGAACCTAAATGTGTGACCCTGACTGATTTCCCGTGTCACACGGTAACAGGAAACTCAGACAACAACATTGTTTCCAGTGCTGCAAAAGGAAACATGGTAGAAGTTGGTCAACGATAATTTTAGGACAATGAAAGTGAGGAAGATAAGTTTTATTTGTTGATTGTATTTGGCACTCTTATCCTTAAACCCGCTGCAACCGGTAACTCAATGCTGCATTATACTTACGTGTAAATTTAATTGAGAATCACTCTAACTAGGTTGATTCCTAGTTAAGTAAGTAACTAAGATAGTGTAGATGTAGATAATTATAGCACAGGGCAATGCAGATAGTGTAGTTGGTAATCAAACGAGCACAGAGGTAATGAAGACCAGGGGAGAACACTGGATTAAATAATCAATGTGTTAGAGATGTACTAAGCTTGAAAGTATCATTAATGGCATACCTATGTTACATTTTTATAACGCCAATTTGCTAATCTATTCTGTACAGATTTGTTTTTAATTCTTTCTTCTGAGCCTTGTTACATTTATCTGAAATTTTAAAAGTTTTCTCAACAATTTATGACTACAGTTTTTCATCAATTTTAAGATTTCAAATGCTTTCTTTTTTTCTCAATGAAAAGGAAGTGTAGGTAAGAAGAAGAAAGAGGAGATAAAAGGAAAAGAGAAGAAAAAGAAAGAGAAGAAACCTAAAAAAGAGAAGGCAGCAGCAAAGAAGAAATCTCCAGCCAAAGCTGAAGACTCTGAAAGTGAAGAAGAAGATGAAGAGGAGGAGGAGGAAGTAGAGAGTGAGGAGGAGGAAAGTGCAGCAGAGTCAGATTCAGAAGAGGAGGAGGTAAATGTAATGGAGAGTAACCTAGCACATACCCACTAATGTCACAGGTGGTGTACGGGAGTCACCATGGCCTAGTGGTTGGCATGTTCACCTTCTGATCATGTGGTTGTGGGTTCAAACCCTAACCACGATGTGGTTGGCTGTCCCTGTCTTTCAGATGAGACAGGAAAAACTGAGGTCCTGCGTTACAGTAGGTGTTGGCACACTAAAGAATCCTCTCTGCTCAACAGCCATAAGTGCTTAGTCTAGGCAAAATTTGTCGCCTTTCACCAGCACATATTGACAGCTCATGTAAGTGAAAGATTTTTGAGTGGGATGTTAAACAACAATACCGCAGGAAGCGTGGAGTTACGATATAATCAGCTGTGATTCACATGTCTCTATCAACAACTGTCACAAGAATTGAATTACCCCAAAATATTCTCATGCAGATTGTGAATTCACTCAAATTCAAGTATGATAAATTCTGTCACACAAAATATAAGTGTACCAAAGCATTATCTCCCCTGTCATTTAAATGATGAAATAAAATCCAGTGTCTCAAGACATAGATACTAAAAGGGCTCATTGGCAGTGAAGAAAGATATTTTTGAATTTCATATTTGTTGCACTTTTATTAGGAAATATAGTATTCAACAAATTAACACAATCTTCATTTAAAGAATAGAAAGTCGTCCTGCGGTTGGCTGTCCCAATCTTTTGGATGAGACAGTAAAAACCAAGGTCCGGTGTCACAATAGGTGTCAGCATGTTAAAAAACCTTCCCAGCTCTACGCCTATAAGTGTCGAACATAGGTAAAATTGTAGCCCATCACTGGCATACAGTGATGTCTCCATATAAGTGAAAGATTCTTGAGTTGGATGTTAAAGCCTAGGTCACACTGTCATGAGTTGGAGCTATGAGTTAAGTACAAACAATGACGAGTTATAACTCACCTAATATTCTATGGTATTATGGCAATTTTTCATGATGGGGACATTCATTCGACACTTTCTCGAGTTCCCCTCCACACTGGCACAATATTCATACATTTATCTTATAAAAAACCAACATTTATATGGTGTCTAGACGACACTTTCTCAACAATTCCCAATTTTTCTACAAGAATGTAAGAGTTAAGACGAGTCAAGACGACAAGAACATGAGAAAGTGATGTAATAATTAAACAACGAGAATCATACAAGGGAAGGCCAAATTTGACAAATTGGTTATAAATTTCTGTATTTTTAAAATAATATTGAGTATCAGCTATCTAATAATTTTCAAAGAGACAAAATCAAGCTCAGAAAATTTCCAGATTACAATATGCATGGGTGTTGACTACTCGCAAGAACTCATGGCAGTGTCGGACGGAATATGTACAAACTCGAAGAGATGTTGAACAGACTTGTTTCATGTCGGAATTTGTCATACAAATGTTGGTATATCTCTTATCAATGTCGCGACGTAACTCGTAGCGTGTTGCACAAATTTTCTCCTTGGCAAGAGGTGACAATTAGTGACTTGTCCACAACCCATGTACAAGTTGGCACGATGTCTTCTCTACTTATCTTTGATGTATACTCAAGATGAAAAGTTGCACTGCAATTTTAAACCATTTAATTTTCTGGCTGGTGTAGCTGAGACCTAGAAAAGACATCTGTTTGACATGCAAAGATATGTGTTTGAGAATTACACGACAGCTACGGACATATGGCGCATTACAACTCGTAGCCAAAACTCGTTACAGTGTGACCTAGGCTTAAATATCAATTCAACTAATCTAAAGAATAAAACCAGGTAAATGATGGATCTGGAAACAAAACAGATTAAATATCAGACTGTTGGTAGTAGGTAGTACTATTTGCTGTTGTAATTGTATTTACACCCATTTGTATACTCACAACTTTAAGGCTCCTAAGAAAAAAAAAAAGAAGACTGAGTCACCTAAAGAAAAGCCAAAGAAAAAGCCTGAGCCTAAAAAAGAAACTCCAGCAAAGAAAGAGAAAAAACCTGCTGCTAAAAAGAAAAAAGGTATACACAAAAGCCCTTAGTGTTTGTCTACAATACACAATACTGTAGGGTTTAAGAATATCCGATGCACAGTTGCTCTGAATTTGAACCATAAGCCAAAACAATTTGTCTCCATATGAAGGAAAGAGTCTTGAATGGGACGATTTATCATTGTACAGCGGAACTTGCCTTGAGAGACTGTCCTTTCTGCCATGCAGATTTGGTCTTTTGAACCAGGCGGTCTTTCATTAAAGGTTTTATTCATACTACTTCCTAAAAGGTTGTTTTTGTATAAGTGGTCTCTCAAGACTGGTAGTCTCTCAAGACAGGTGGTCTCTCGAGGCAGGTAGTTTCTCAAGACAGGTGGTCTCTCGAGACAGGTAGTCTCTCAAGACAGGTGGTCTCTCGAGGCAGAATCCACTGTACCTGATTATAATTTATCATAAAGCTCCGGGATAATTCAATGTGTAGATGTATGAAGTATTTAGCCCTATGATTTTGCTATATATTGATGATTGTAGTTTTTTTCAAGTCCATCTATTTTACATTGCAGTTGAGGAATCATCAGATGAATCTAGTGAAGATGAAAAACTAGTGAAGAAAAAACCCCAACCACCCTCGGTATGTAGAGATGCTAGTTTTCAGGAACATTTCTGAAATAAGTTTGTTTTGTTTTTTTGATTCAGTTCAGGATTTTTTTCCCTATAGAAAATGTAAAATTTCGCTACGTTTCTTCTGTAGATGAACATTTTCAGGATTTTTTGTATATTGTTAATGGCATCTCTGGGTATGAAATCTTTACTTCTGATCCAGCAAATTCAGCTCCCACTGCCAATCTGCATCACTTCTGCCAGCAGTGTTTACTGGTGATGTGATTTCATTCCTTATGTATGAATTGGTAATAGATGTCAAGCATTAAAGCTCTCCGGTAGACGTCTTTGGATTTCAGTTTTTGAGAAGACATGATCCAGACCTGTTGTCACAAAATAACTTGTCTTGAAGATATTTTGATAACAGAGTTAGAGACTCTATGAGTGATGTCTCAATATAGGTGAAACATTCATGAATAGAACATTGACCAACAGTAAAACAATTTGTGATCCAGTAGCCAAGGAGACAGACTGCTAATTTAGAGAAGCTGCTTGATGAGTAAATGGTATAAATTTTTTAAATTGTTTGAATTTTTCACCTGACTGTAGGCTTAACCTACAGCTTTTCCCAGTGTAATAGTACTTCATATATGTTCCTTCTCATTTCAGAATTCTGATTTGAAAGGCGTAATAAAGAAAATTCTGGATAAAGCTAATTTAGAAGAAATTACTATGAAAACAGTTGTTAAACAGGTGAGGATAAGAAGTTTTCTCCAATTTTTTCCATGTGTGACTTTTTATAGAGGTGGGCGTGGCTCCATGCTTTATTGTTGACCTCCAAACTAAGAGATAAGGATTTTGACATGTGCGAATTTTGTAAAGATATGGACATGGCTTCGTGCTTTAGTGTTTACTTCCAAAACAAAAGGTCAAGGACTTGAGTCTCAGTGGAGGTGTTATGGGTTTTCCCGTCCTTCCAACAATGAGAATGTAAACAGGTATTGGCATTATCCATCACTACTAAGCATAAAATCCTTAATGGCTTTATCCATTACTTCAAAGGATCAATTCTTTGTTGGCATTATCCATTACTACTCAGGATAAAGTCTTAAGCATAGGTTATGGTTTCGAAAACCTGCGTCCACTTGATGCTGATACAACATCTGTGTAAGATGTAAATGCAACAACAATCAGATAGCAGTATTCAAAAAAACTCGGTCCATCACAAAAATCTATTGATAATATAGTTTGTACATAAAGTAAGCATTTTCAACATCATACCAAATGCATTTATAGGTGTTTAAGTAACCATACCATTCTTATGAATGTTATCATAATGAACTTTGTCTTATGTCTGGTATATTTTTTGCTTGGTACAGTGAATTCTGCCCATGTACCTGACTTTATGCGAAATAAAATGTTGAACATCTTTGTCGTCTGTCACAGGTATCAGATGTTTCTCTTTCCAAACAAGGCAGCCATTGACAGATGTATTTTACTTGGGCAGCATTTGTATCAGCTGTTTACCTTAACACTGGGTTTTTATACGCCCGTCGAAGACATGTCATATTGTGGTATGGCATTGTCTGTCTGTCTGACTGGACATTTTCGGCAATAACACAAAGAATTCTGTCCAGATTTTCGCCAAACTTCCTAGGATGCATCATTGTGTGAACCGTTCTCAGGGGTGCGAAAATATCGCCATTCTGACAATATTTGGCAGAGTTATGCCCCTTTAATTTCGAAATAGTGGAATTTCATTCAATATGCTAGAACTTTTTTATTTTTGTCTCAATTCCTTTCAAATTTTTATAGTATCACAAGAAGCAGTGATGTTACACATGTATTACAGGTTTTTATATAACTTTTCACAGAAATAGCGTTACGGTCCGTCAGCACCTACTTTCCTCTTTATTCTGTTACATTTTCTTGTGGGTGCAACTTGTCCCACAGTTTTTGACACAATGTTAAGCAATTCCCCATTTGTTTTTGATATTATATGAAGATATGCATAATGTAATATCAAGTTGTTACGGCAATATTTGGCAGAGGTATGCCCCTTTAATTCAGAAATAGTGGAATTTCATGTGTTATTGATATCATATGAAGATGTGAATATCGTAATATCAAGTTGTTACGACAATATTAGCGACAGGCGTATCATGTGCTTCAAGGCACACTTGTTGATTGTTGGAGAGAAGTAAATAAACATGTATTACATATACTATGAACTAAAATCCTGTGTCACAGCACATCAAAAATGCAGTGAGCAGCATGAGAGACATCCCTCACTGCAAAGGATGGAGTCTTAAGCATAGATCAGAATATCTGAAGACTGCCATACCAGATATGTAAAAATTGTGTGTCACTGCACAGGATAAAGTCCTTAGCATTCTTTCAAAGAATCTTAAGATATATATCACTCGTAATTCGAAAATGCAGATTTTAATACTGATTAATTTATAAATTTAATTTGATAAATAATGCCACAACCTGATGCAAGAAAATCTGTCAATCAGAATTCATCACAAGTGGTCAATTTTATTGTAAAATGTTCAAAAATATCATGTAACGCCGTTAAATATTTAATAATACAACAGCGTTATATGTCGGCTGATGTACAATATGTTACAAACAACTGTAAACACTAAACTTACTTTACAGTTTGTATATACACTGAATTCATCTGTGATAGATCTAACAAGTCTTCGTGCACACAGTTATTAATATCGACAGTGAGTCACTGAACTTTGAACGACTACCTGTCTTGATAAGATTTAAATCTTGTTCGATTGAAATTCCTAAACGTTACAATAATTTGAACAACTGCTCCCTTATGATTTTGAGTGAATTTTAATCTTAAGATTTTTTTTGTGAGTGAAAAGGGGGCCTGGAAACATTCTAGCGAGTTATAGTGTCTCGGTCTTGATTATTGTCTTTATTTCACAGCTGGTCTTAGTTGTTTCTAATATATCACATATCTCCACAGGTATATGCCAAGTATCCCGACTTTGATATTACGGATAGAAAAGATTTTATCAAGGAAACAGTACGAGAGGTAAGTTTCAGATTTAATGTTCAGGTGCCAGCTTTGTTTTATGAGAACTTTTTATTTGTAAACAAACTCTAAAGTCAAGTTCTAAATAAAGTGGAACATACAAAAAGAAAACAAAAAACTTTCTACGTGGGGGAAGGGACTTCATAAACACTCAATTTTATATTATGATCTTTATAATCTGAGCAGGTCAATGAGATTACGAAATTTTGTTGTACGGATTTGGCATCATGGTCTTACTCCTAGGTCACTTTCTCTGTAGACTTGGTGAATTAAGGACAGCACAGTTTAATCTGAAGAGCCAAGTCTCTGTGGTTAGCATGTTCACCTTCTGTTCAGGAGGTTTTTGGTTCAAATCCACACTTCAGGATTATCTGTTTTCCTGTCCTTCTGATGAGACAGTAGAAACCAAGGTCCTATATCATAGTTGGTATCCACATGTTAAAGAACCATCACTTGACAATGGCCATACAGGGTTCACGCTGGACCTTATAATTGTTTCTCTGAAATTTTTGCCAAACAAGAAATTCTTCCTTGAGCATAACAATTTACTTTACTCTTAAACATAATTAACAATCAATGTCCAATACGGTACATGAGATGTAGTGCTGTAGGGATCGCCGTGGCCTAGTGGTTAGCCTGTTCAACTCCGAGGATCCTGCCCAAACCACGTTGTGGTTGGCTGTCCTCATCTTAAGACAGTAAAAACCGAGGTCCCGTTAGCTGTTGCCACGATAAAGAACCCTCCATGCCCTACGGCCATAAGTGCTGAGCATAGGCAAAATTTGTAGCCCTTCACCGGCACACGGTGACGTCTCCATATGAGTGAAATATTCTTGAGTGAGACATTAAACAACAATACCATACCTTGTCCATTATTTCTACTTCACTACTTAAAATTTGAGACTGCCATGTGACTGAAAGATTAATGAGTATAACACAGAGCTCAAAAGAAAAGAAAAAGCAAACACACACCTTGCCATTTGTCCTGCCTATTTCAAAAATTTTTTTATTATTATTTTTTTTTTTTTGATTTATGCCACACTCAACAATCTTTCAGTCATATGGTGGCGGGCAGTCTTTATGGGTGGAGAAGAGATCCCAGTTACAAATGTACCTGGGAAGAAAACACTGGCCATCCACAAGTAAATTTTGTCACATAATCAGTTTAGGTTCCAGCGAGGCTCGAACCCCTGCTGACAAGAGATGAGAGACTGAGTGGTTTAAAGTACAATGCTCTAACCATTCTGTCATGGAGGCCCCTTAAAAGAATAGGAGATTTTCTAGTTGTTCTGTGTCCGTCATTTTCGTTATTCTAGAATCAACTATTCTAGAAACGCGATATCACAACGAAGATTCCGACAAGGTTACTTCTGGTTAAGGATAGCTTACGTTAGCAGTATTTTATTTGTCCAGTAAAAGTACAAAGATTGTATTTCAATGCATGATAAGTATCAGAGAGGAGACCAAACTGATAAATAATCCTTTTTAAATCGGTTTCACGTGAAACTTGATTTAAAAATTTCCAAAAGAAAAACAAGATTCAACCTGGCTATGACTTCTTACATACAGCGGAACTGCATATGTCGTACCAGTTGCTCGAGGCGCGTCTAGTTCCGTAATGAATAATGGTGATCCGAATGAACTCAAAACTCCTTTTGATTTGTAATTTAGTATTTAAATGCATATTTTAAATTTCAGATGATATCATGACCTGCATTATTCAAGACAGTGACTTCTATCGAGTTGGCAGCACCTGAATAGTCTCAGACATATGGCAGAGAATGACAAGTGTTCACATTGTATTGTACATACTGCAAAGGAACAGGGCATACCAGAGACGAATCCTGACGAACATTTAATTTCCTTTGTAGTTTTATTGTATGTGACAAATTGATCTGTTAAAAGTTGAGGATTTAGCGCGGTGTATGTGGAATTTCCCAGAATACATCCTTCTGTTTCATTATGGCTAAACTGTTTTAGGTTTTAAAAAAACAAGGTCATGAACTAATTATTGAAGTTTAGCAATTAGTACCTTATAGAATGCTAGTACATATCTGCAATTTCCTCTCTTTGCAATATAATTAATCCAGGCTTGAACAGCACAGTCGATACTTTTGTAACAACTGCTGAGAATTTGATAGTACCAATAGTTTAGGAATTAAAACAGAATAGTCAAAACTCCTATGCAATGGTTCCTGAGTACTTGAGGGTACCCATGAAGTAGGCACTATAACAGGACTGTCAAGACTGCTTTGCTATGGCCATTGAGAACTGATAATTTCTGTTGACTAGGAGCTATAACAGAAAAGTCGAGACTGCTTTTGCAATGGCTGCGGAGTACTTGGTAGTACCAGTTGTCTTGGCTTTATAGTGGCTGCTGAGTACTTGGTGGTACCAGTTGTCTATGCACTGCTACAGAACAGTCAAGATTACTAACAGTAATGGCTACTGAGTACTTTGTACTACCTGTGCCTGTACCTGTGGGTTAGTCATTCCAACAACACAGTGAAGAGGGCTCTCTTATGGCTGCTGAGTACTTGGTAGTGCCTGATCTCTGGAAGCTATAATAAGACAGTAAAGACTACTTTGTATTTTTTGCAGAGTACTTAGTCTTTCTGGTGATGCAGGTGTCATTAAAAGTGGTCTTTTATTCCTTAGAATGTATTTCTTAATTGTCATTAAATATTTTTGTCATAGAAACATTTCAATTGTGTAGGGAGTTGTCGTGTGAAACAAAAGTTTCACCATTTGTTATTACATGTATATGGATTTCTTCTTATCTTTGTGTGAATTCCTCTCTTATAAATTGTCAACAAGAATTAGTCAATAGCATTAAAGTAAGTTTTTCATCTCATGCAAGTTAAAATAAGATGTCCAGCATTTGAAAGAAGAAATCATGAAAAGTTTGTCTTAGTAAATGAATGGAGACTACACTTTGAACAGTATAAATGTTACTTGTATATTTATTTACATCCCAAATCTTGTATATGATGATAAGTCAGAGTCGGCTATTATAATGAAATGAGTTGACAAAAAGATTAAATTGAGTCGTAAGAGCCTATGAACTTTTTATCAAAAGTCTTGTTGCACATAATATAGAACTAAGTTTGTGATTTGAATGTGAAATATCTTATTTTCCTTTTCTCATTTTCATGATATTCTGTCAGCCTTTGGCTGTAAAATCATGAGGATAACGACAAACTTAATGATTTCCTTGAATATTGGAGATGTGAAGCTTACAGGGCATTTTAGTAGTCAGTATCCTATCTCCTTACCTTATGGCCGTTCACTGGATTTAAGTATGCCCTGAATGATGGGCAATTTTCAAAATTGAAAATCTTTATATCCATGTTTAGGATTTCGTCGTGACTTTAAAAGAACTTTTTTATAACTATGGTTGTCATTATTGATATTTAGGGGAAATGTTTGTAATATCTGTCTCCAACTTTTGCATCTTTCTTGTATATCATTGCTTGTAATTCAAATAGGTCATGCAGCGATGGATCAAATCAACATCAGACACAGTAATGTAGAAAAAGGAGATTATTTGTCTTTATAAGTACAAACTTCAACAATGTAATTTATAAAATCCTGTTGAGTTTTAGATTAAACATTTTATGGTAAGCTTGAAATAGCAGCATATTTTAATACACTTTCATTGTTGTATATTTTATCATGTCATTAATTTTTCTTTTTTTAAATTTCAACCATTTGCTCTTGGATCATGTTACAATTAAATGACCAATAATCAACTGATATTTTGTTCATGTGATGTTTGACTTGTTGACTCTATCTACCAATTGCCACTGGCCTACAGTATTACCTATGATCCAGCTGGGGCCACGTGGTTAGCCTGTTTGACTTCGAGTCAAAGGGTCCGGGGTTCAGATCTGCGCAGTGCCACTCCGCAGTTGGCCGTCCCTGTCTTTCGGATGAGACAGTTAAAACCGAGGTCCCGTGCGATGGCAGGTGTTGGCACGTTAAAGAGCCCTCCTTGCTCTACAACCATCAGTGCCGAGCATAGGCAGAATTTGTTGCCCTTCACCGACATGTCTCCATATGAGTGAAATATTCTTGAGTGGGACGTTAAACAACATGATCCAGCCTTCTATCATAACTAAGTTCATACATGGACTGAATTGATTCCGCAGAAGAACACACGGATCATATTTGACAAGATTTGAATAATTTTTGGCAGGTTGAGAATTATGCCCCTTGGTCAATATAGATTACAGTTTCTAATTTTTGCTGTCAATGGGGGCATTTGTGAATCTAAGATATTGTTGAAAGTGACATTAGTTTATTTGCAATTGGCTGTTGGTCTTTACTTATGAACCAATTTAGCCTAGGTTTAGTAAGCTACTCATGAATAGTATAGGGGTGGCCGAGTGGTTAGCGTGTTCGACTTCGAGCCGAGGGGTCCAGGGTTCGATTCCTGCAGCGCCACTCCGCAGTTGGCCGTCCGTCTTTCGGATGAGACAGTAAAAACTGAGGTCCCGTGTCACAGTAGGTGTTTGCACGTTAAAGAACCCTCCCTGCACACGGTGACGTCTCCATATGAGTGAAATATTCTTGAGTGTGATGTTAAACAACGCAACAACAACAATAGCATAGGGCTTTCGTTTCAGGCCTTGAGCTTTGACCTACTTTTAGAAAAGCTTTACCCCATTTTCACCTTGCCAAAGTAATGCCTTACTCCAGACTGCGTCCTTGGACAAAATTTTAATTTTAGCTTTATCATATGAACCAGAAAAGATATTAATACTGGGGGCCTTTATTTTGGACAAAAGACCCACTATAAATTTGGTTGGCAAATTGATATAGATTCAAGTAAAATGTGGTAAAAAAAAAACAATCAGAAAACAAACAACATCCACATTTTTATGGGTATCTATCGGTATCATTTTGCCAACCAGTCTTAGGATTACAGTTACAATAAAAAGGTGTAAGATGTTGGAATTTGACATAGTTTTAGTAACTTAAAGCCTATTATTTTATATGCTACAGAGTTTAATCCTCTTGTGACAACTCTAGAAGCTAAAATTTAATCAGCCTTGTTCAAGTCAAATTTAAATTGTATTGAAAACTCTAAAGTTGATCTGGTGTAATAACATCTTACTGTATCAGCCATTATCCACATCAATATACATGTACATGTATAATGATATGCAACTGTCATCTGAAAGAGCTACCTCTCCCTGAGAATAATGAAGAAACAAAATATTTTGCAAGGACTCTTCCCAACAAATTCAAGTTCAACAATTTTCAAGGCCAATTTTCATTTCAAGCGCCATTCATTTACTATCCCTAAATTCAAGCACTTTCAAGGTCTGTAAGAACCAAGAAAGATCACTCACTGTCATCTCAGGACGGAAAATAATGTTGGAAATTGCTTATAACACCTTTAGAACAACGAGACGAGGTTGTTTTTTATTTGACACCACATTCTACAATCTTTCAGCCATATGGTGGCAGCCAGTTTTTATTGGTGGAGACCACTGGCCTTCCACAAGTAACTGGCAAACTTTCTCAAATAATTAACTTTGGTTCCAGTAAGATTTGAACCCATGCTGACTAGTGGTGAGAGACTACCGGTAAATGGTTGAGAGAACGATGCTCTTATCATTCGACAACAGAGGTCCCTGAAAGAGAGTGATATCGACCTCGTTTGTAAAATATAGTGGAAGGTATTTTATCAACTGATTCATGATTACAAGAGAATTAACAAAGCAAAGATAGACCTTTGATTTATTTTTCATATTTTCTATTATTTTTTTTCATTTTCACAATGTAAACAATTTACATTCACAATAATAACAGCAATACAATAACTTCTGATGAACTGCAATGGATAATAAATAAATCTTAATCTTTGATGATGTACAATGTGATCTCTTAATAGATAAATGCTCTCTATCCTGAAAAGACCAACTACATGTTCTGTCATTTTGAAAAATCAAAATCTTATACTACATACTTTGCATATCTCTTAAGTCTTGATAGACTTGCATATCTCTATTACAAATATAAAGATCCGCTAAAATACATTATATATTTAAGCTACAAAACCGTAGGATGAGATAGGTGGACATACAATGAATCTGTACCTGGATGGATTAACAGGTGCCAAATGTGCCCCCAAATATTTTTGTTGTAAGGCATAACAAAAACTTAGCAGGTGGTTGCAAGATGTTTTTTAGATGACTTTGTATGTCAGTAATGAACACAATTAAGTGTACAATGATTTCCTGATCATAATGGTTGAAGTTTTCTTTCATCGCATCATTTCGGACTTTCTACCATACATAACAAGGTGTAGGTCTATGTCAAGGCTTTATCTGTCTTTCTCCAAGCAAGTACTATAAGAAATCTGATGCACTGTATCTTTTAACAAAACATCTAGATATTCTAAGATGTGCCCAAAAGTTTGTCATCCGCTCAAATTAAAAACCATTACTTACACATAAGACAATGAATTTAGCAATTGACTTATTTATGAATACAAACTCATCACAATAATAAAACTCAACTGAACGATGGTACATGTATAATATATATCGTCTATAAATGTACGTTTGTATCTTTCCAGCCTTAAAATCTAGCTTCATGACCATTGACGAAGGTCATCAGATTGGATTATAAGTAATGTCTTGTGGAAAGACAATTTATTACAAGCTTGCATATACAAGCACAGGTAGACCGTCAACCACTTCTTTAGTTTCTATGAGTATACATAGTGGAACTTATGTAAAGAGTCCATGCCTGTTTCCATGGAAACCTGGTCTCCTTAGACAGGTAGTCCAGCAGAGATTATACGTGAAGGAATTCATAGCTCATAAACTCTTTTTAAGTACATTGTACATGTAGCTTGTCCCGTATGACTAGTCATTCCAGACAGATTACACAGCTTTGATGTGCAACTTAAATCTCTCTAATCCCATCTCCATAGTAACACTGCCCACTTTCTTCACCATTCAGAAAAACACACAAAAGATCACTTCTAACACAATTTCCTGCAACTGGGCATATAAAGATTAGACACTAAACTCCTGTTTCACTAAACATTTCTTTTTCCTCACTAGATTTCGTTGGAACTTTTTCCTTCGGGAAGACCTTTGGAGACTTGAGAGTTTTCATGACCTTGTTTAAGCGCTGCATGTTCTGGTATTGTGCAGACTGGAATTTGTCCCGTGACACAAAGTCGTAATAGTAGTTCGTAAATTCCGCTTCCTGTCTTTCTTTCCGTATATACTTCACCATCAGTATGACGATGCTAATGGCGTAAAACATGAGCACTGTGATGATGTAGAACAGTGCATCATGAGGTGAGGTGTTGTCATAGGCAACGGTCGTCATGACACTTATTGAGCCATTTGATTGGGTCGTATGGTATACACTTGTAACATTCTCTGTGGTGTTTTGCAAGTCACTTGGTAACGTCATCCTGTTAGGAACAGGGGAAATCATAGTGGACATCCATTGTTGCTTCAGACCTCATTTCAGCAGAATCTTACTTGTGAGTCACTCGTTGACTTGGCCTCTTTCCTTGTGAATTCTCATCCTGAAATAACAAGAAATATAAAACTAGTATACTCAATACATGTACCCATATTATTATTAGTGACCGTTCACAATTTTCCATTTATACAGTTGAACCTCAAAAACTCGAAGTTCTCTGGACTGCTGATAAATTTCGAGTTTTCGAGACTTTAAGTTTTCAAAAATACGATATCTCTTTAAAAGCTGAACACTATTCCGCTGACACAAACCCTCTTATTTACTCCCTTTTCCGTACACTTTTCTTATTACGCATACTTTGGATAAATATTCTGAAATGATTTAACATTGTCGTCATCTTCATCACTAAATAAACTATCAGTAATTATAATGTCTGCCGAAAATTGGCATTTCAAAAGAATAAGATGATATTTCATAGGTACTTTAAGCTTTAGACTGTGAGATTTATTCGAGAGATCGGAAATTTCGACGTCAATGTTCGAAAGACCGAGGCTTAATTTCGTTGATTTATTAAGTGAAAAAATTGGAACCGATCCAGAGATTGACGTTCAAATTTTCAAGATTCGACCGTATTTTGATTTTTACAAATCTGTGTCCACTAATGATCATAACTCTCCTGATATTGTTAAATCTAGAAACAAGTGCAGCTTTTAATACAGTGGAGCATCATTAATCCAGGCACTTTTGTTCCCAAGCAAATTAATTACCAGGACCCAGTTGCACAATGCATGTTAACCCTTTCAACACCATAGACCGAAATGGACTGGTCTTAGACAATAGAAAAGAGCAAACCATTCTGATACTTGAGGTTGAAAGGGTTAAATTAACTTATAGTTAGCCACTAACTACAAGTTAAAATTTTAGTCTGTAATTTGCGAATTATATGGTGCTATAGCCAATTTGTTTAGTTAGTTAATTATGAGTTAACTAATAAAAATTATATTTTAGAGTTACCACAACCACAAATTTAACCATCAGTAAGTTCATAGTTAAATTTAACTACGAGTTAAAGTATTGTGCAACTGGGTCCTGGCTAATGAAGCATCTATATTTATGAAACATAGGTGACCTGATTGATAAGTTCAGAGTCTCGTATTGAAGGAGGTATGCAAGTAAACAAGATAAGCCCGGATTTCGCAAAGTGGACAAATTATCGGTGAAAGAGCAGTGATCCATAAATGTATTTGCATTAAAAAAAGTTTAACACCTGTGGATGTCCATACTGATATGGTAACAACACTAGGGAAAGATGCCCCTTCATATACTACAGTGAAAAGGTGAATGGCAGAACTTAAGAGCAGCGGACAGAGCCTTGAGGGTTACCCTCATCCTGGAAGGCCTGTCAATGTGCAGTTTGCAAAAGCTCCGCTTGTCTTGTTTACTTTAGAGTGCTACCAAATAAGACCAGTCCACGACCCTATATATTCGAAGAACAGTAGGACTTAAAAAGAACATCCTTGCATACCGCCAACAGTACAGGACTTAAACTATTGTGCAACTTGGTCCCGGGTGCCAGTGAATGGCTTTTAATTTTGGCCTCTGTTCTGTATTTGTTGCCACTAAGTAGTGGGAAATCTTAAAACCTACTGTAGTTTGACCTCAGAATTTACTGTCTCATCCAAAGGACAGGAAAAGCCATCTATCTCCACTGAGGGATCGCGTATAAAGATAGTCGGGGTGTCTGAGTAGCGTAGTGGTTAGCACACTCGTTTCTCACCAATGCGACCTGGGTTCGATCCTCAGATTTGCCTACGTAGTATGTGTGATGGTATGGTTGGTCGTCAGCTCGGACACCTGGGTTTTCTCCGGTTACTCCGGTTTCCTCCCACAGCAAGAACCCCCGCACGCCGACATCAGAGCCAACGAGCAACATTAATATAAGTTATTTGAACTTTTTGTTAATCGTTGTAAAATAAATAAAGTTTAAACTTTTTTTTTTATCTCCACTGAGGGTTGGATTCTTATAAAACCTTCCAATCTGAAGACAAGCACTTTTCCGAGATCAATCAAAAGTACATTCTGAAAATTTTTTCTTTCGTTGATATATCATAAATAATATGTTACTGTAATATAAAGATCTGCAGAAGTAAGATGGCCAATATGAAATATCTTTATTGAGCATTTCATATTGATTGAAGCCTTTGGCATTGTAAACCACTTACTTTGTCTGTAAAAATAGCCAAGACTTGACAAATACTCATTTTTGATACAACCTATTAAGACTGCACAAGGTTTAGCATACTATGCTCATAAAATTGCAAAATTATGATAAATGCTCGCTATTTTATACAACCTTAGATCTTCAGTACTAGAGTATTTTATAGAAGATATAAAAAAGACAACAAATAAACCACAAAATCAATGTTGCTAGGGAAACAAGATGATTGATGAAAATACTTCAAAATGTAAATCTTTATATTCTGCTCGAGTCAGACTTGTTTTCTTTTCCAGTTTGACCCTCAGGGAACTTAATTTAAGACAGCCAATCGCTATCCTGGATTCTGATTTAAATGTACATGTACATTGACTTTTGTTCAGATGGAAAAGGAAATCATTATTTCTGAATATCAATGTTATAATTAACGAGGCACAGTATTGATATGCAGTGGTCATAAAACATTGAAAAAAGAAAATACCGACCAAATCGGAGAATAACAAGACCGGCTCCATGGCAATCTTATCTTTTCATTACTGTACCCCATGACTGTCACAGTAAGATTAGTTAAAGAATTGAATATTGATTTCCTAACTCTCTTTCTTGTAGACGAATGAAAGATGAGGAGCGAGTGTTTGTTCAGCATTTTCGCACATTTTATGTCATCTGCCACAGAAATATGAGCTTTACTGGATCTCTCTGATATCGCGATCATTTTATTGCATAATCCAAATTAAGTGACATTTTGGTTCTAGAATGGTGATAAAGGCCGATGATAGATATAATACACTCTATTTACTGTAAGAAATAACAGTAAAACGGGCAATGAGGCCCTAGGGTGAGAAAGTCGACACATATCATTATAATGTCTAATAGAGCCCCAGCAGCATACCATTAAGTGTTAGACATACTAGGGATATGAACATTGAAGATTACGAGGACACCATATAGACCCGTTAAGGCTCCCATGGAGATGTGTTATTATTTAGTAGAAGCCACAAAAAACAACAAGGCTGAGAGATGCCAAGAATATTTAAAAGAACCTTTAGAGCTCGAGAGAAATGTGTCATTTGCATCGCGATACATGTAGGCCTATAACGGAGGTTGTAGAGGATACAACATAAGACATAGATCCAACAGATTGTTATCTTCATTTAATGTCCCGCTCGCAAATCTAGAATTCCTACAAGACATCAATTAATTGCAGTTAAGGGCCCGTTTCATAAAAGAGTGTAAGTGTTGGACTAAGCTTAGTCCGGAATAACTTTAAGACTAGTGTAAAATTCCGACTAAATTCTGTTTCATCAAAGGGCGTAACTGAAGGACTAGACTNNTAGGACTAAATAAAAGACTAAGACTAAAATAGCTCCATAGAACATTTAGTCCAATCACTAGTCCATTGTTGATTTAGTATCAGTCGTAGGCTGCTTGATGAAACTGTGACAAGGGCTTTAAATTTTGGCCTATGCCAGACACTCAGGAGACATCATTGAACAGTGAAAGAATTTACCATCACCTACTGTGACAAAGGAGTTGCCATATCAAACCTAAAAATATCAAATTTCTGATTCAAATACTGCAACTTTTTGAGAGATAAATTGTAACTTCCATGCTGACAAAATTTTACTCTGAATGACTAAAAAATTTCACATACTTCAGCAAGCAGTTACAAATCAAGAACATCACTACAGCAGAAAGCTATTACATCTGAATTTAATTTACCATAGAAAGATCAAGCCAAGAACACTTATTAAATCTTCACACTGATGAAGTCAAAGATCTCTTTTTCAGGTTGTTGCAGACAAACAGACAAAAGCAATATCGATCACAGGGAATTAAAAGTCTTCAGGTGTCAACGATGCATTTACACGAAAATCATTTTTTGGATGCAGAAAGTTAATAATTCATACATCGTAAATGATATAAATGCCAGGCCAGTAGATTGTCTCAAAACATGTCACCAAGTTGGTTGGATTGTCATTGAACTTCCCATTCAAGCTTTTGAAATTTTTGTTTGTTTGTTAGTATTTTGCTTTACGCCACACTCGACAATCTATCAGTCAAATGGTGGCGGCCAGTTTTTATTGGTGGAGGAGAGAGCCTGGTTACAAGTGTACCCAAGATGAGACTACCGGCCATCTGCAAGTAACATGGCAAACTTTCTCACATAATCAGTTTAGTTTCCAGTGAACTTTGAACCTGCGCTGACCAAGCTTTTAAGCTCTTTCACTTATAGGGGGATGTCATTGGTAATTCCATGACACTAGGATCTCCTGTAACACCGGAGACTATAGGTAAAATTGTTGTTATTCAGACCAGCTGTGGTAGGGGTATGTGTCCCATTAGGACAGTTCTTGTTTGATGTATTGTAGTTTACA
>JACSZP010008390.1:0-10252 GCA_016161895.1 Pinna nobilis | reverse complement strand
TAGGGAATAAAAAATCAAATTTGGCAAGCACTAATTCCTGGATATACCTGAGATGCATCATATTTAGCCTGAGGATTTGAATTTGGCAATCAAAAAGTGCATGCTAACAATGGTGTTGAAATTTCGATCTCATTTGACAGGTAGCAGTATCACCGATGTAACTGATGCTGAGCTTTCGACCTTTATGAACGACCTATGGCACTCCGATGCTAATGCGGCCCTATCACGTGACTACAATTATAACCTTCAAGGTCACACGTCAACTCACGGATCAACAGACCAAGCAAGTCAAAGGTAAGTATCGTGGTGATAAAAATAATAAAAATAATAATAATAATGAAAATAGTAATAATAATAATAATAATTATGATAATAATAATTATTTACTCCATAAATTATCATATTGAACTAATGATAGTCCAGTAATCTTTTTATTACATTTTGCCAGGATCTTGATATTTCTTTTTTTCAACTTGGTTACATGTATGTTTTAAGGAAGACACTCATCAACAATCTTATCCTGTACAGGTCATAGTAGGCAGAGAAAATGCTGGATGGCGCAACAGTACAGAAACGTCACAACAGTGCAATATGATTAATTATCCGGTTCGCAGTGCAATCTAACTTCAAATGGTTAGTCACGTGACCGTCATTGGACAAATGAAAATTGATATTGTTGATGAATGTCTTCCTGAAAAATGCATGTTACCAAATTGATCAATAGAAATTTCTAGATCCTAGCAAAATGTAATAAAACAATTACTGCACTATTATTAGTTCAATATGAGAATTTATGGAGTACAAAAAGCAATATCAACCTCGGCCTTCGGCCAATTGTCATATTGAACTAATAATAGTGCAGTA
The DNA here is from genome assembly GCA_016161895.1 of Pinna nobilis. Classification (NCBI taxonomy): domain Eukaryota; kingdom Metazoa; phylum Mollusca; class Bivalvia; order Pterioida; family Pinnidae; genus Pinna; species Pinna nobilis. The sequence goes on along the minus strand of JACSZP010008390.1, from coordinate 9,388 downwards.
ATTGTTTTATTACATTTTGTTAGGATCTTGAAATTTCTTTTCATCAACTTGGTAACTTGCATTTTTTCAGAGAGATTACGATAAAAGCCTACGCATATGTTAAAATTTCTTAAGCCTCCTACGTCATGAACAGTTAAAATGTTGATAAGGATGATCTAGGAGGTCTTTTAAACTTGATACTGTATGTGCATATCAATATTGGAATATCGGCAATGCGGAATTAGTGAATTCGAACTTCCATCATTTTTCGACATCAATATTCCTAAAGTCGTACTCAAACTAAACAACAGATATTCTGATTTATAGCTTCTTGTAATTAATATTTTCTTTACTTTTCAACAGTCTCTTCACGTACTTGGATCCCGATATCCTGCACAGACCAACATACTCCACATTTATCTCCCTTCTTGACAATTTCTACCACCAGACGGGACGGTCCGAGCATCAAACAAACCAGGAAAATGCGGAAATCGCACAATTCTTCACAGAAATATCATCAACCGAAGTAATGAAGCAAACCCAACGATTTCTGCACTCAAAAGGTAAATTATCTCATTTATGTTTCCCAGTCAGCGTCATTTAGCAAAGGGGAGGTAACTCTTCCTACAGTGCGCGTGGTGTAAAGTCCGCCAGGGTATGTTAGTTAAGGTATAGCGCCCGATGTCAGGCATTTGGTATTCTCTCAACTTTCAAGTAATTGGTTCTATACCGACAGGACAAGATATCGCCGACGAAGCAAAACCGATAAAGTAAACACGTGACGTAGGAAAGTGTTATAGAAGGTCTGGGTATCCCAACGTCCTTATTCTTTATCTTTATTTTACATTCATTTCAAAATGCATGAAAGTATGTTATACGTATTGCACTTCAGCTGCATATAATAAGACATTTTCTCTAATCAACACCCAGTTAACGGTAATTCCGATTAGCTATTGTTAGGTACATGTAACCAGCCACGAGAATTTTGTCCACAATTAGGTACTTGGGCCAAATTGAGACTTTTGTCTCATATCATAGTCATGACCCTCCTAAACACAAACCTCAAGATTTACTTTGATATTCTATGTGGTTACAGATAGATTGAATAGGCTGATTTCTATATGGGTGTTAAAGTGATAAAGTGTAGTTTTCAGGTTTTGTATTATGTTGACATCATTTTTCTTGGCATTTTACTACGCCACATTTGGTACAAAATCTCATGGTGAGTCACATATTCACCATTTTCATTTGAATATAAAAATTCATACATCAGATTTTCATTTATAATCATTATGAAGAAACTCAAAAGTGATGCACTCTTTTTATATAGGGCTTGTTGGGTCTTCCTGGCAGGAGTTTGAAACATTGCTTAAGCACATGTGGTTCACATTTTACCCACGTGTCCCTCATAGCAGCCAGGCCCACGACAGCTGCGGCTTTGAACACGTATTTGTGGGTGAAACAGAATCTAACAAAGTTACAGGACTGCATTTCTGGGTTCAATTTTATTTACAAGAGAAAAAAGGCCTGTTGAACTACCTAGGATATATATTTACACGATCCGTAAGTTTAGTTTTATCTTATTGGTTTTTTCATTAACAACACTACAATTGATTGACAATATATTTGTTGTTTTCCGCGGGAATTACAACATACCGTTGGCATCCCGATGGGTACCAACTCTGCTTCTCTTCTTGGTGATTTATTGCGTAATGTTCCTCTTGGAACTTCCACTATTCCTCGAAAAATTTCCTTTCGAAATTGTACACAGTATCGTCACTTTAGCTTAATAAATCAACTAAAGTTGTATTAGTATTTGTCTATTTTTGTCAAAAATTCCTCATTGGCCCTTGAAATGTTTATTTTTGTTACGTTTTAACTGTACGAATCTTTAAACATTCTCTTCCGCTGTTAGTCTTCATAGCGCAAGCCAAACGAGATGATTGTGCAGTTATCTATAGTTGGTAGACACAAAAATATCCAGGATCGCCGCGGCGTTTGAAAACTTAGGTCATAACAGCGGGAAGAGACGAGAGGGCCGACAGTAAAAATCATAGTCCGGTCCAAAAAAATTATGGACAAAATTTCACCAAAAGTTCCTTATTGTTTGCATTAAGAAATTCTAAAAATGTGTATAAAAATACATTTTTCAGAATCTAGCTGCTGATATTTTGATTATTTCTCAAAATGTAGGCCATACAAATAACATTCCAGTATACCCGATGAAATAAGTTTGGGATACCGATTTAGCTGTTAGTACATTTGATTCAGTAAGGGAAAAAAGTGATCAACCGTGTTGTTAATAACTCTGCCAACATTTTGTCCATCAAACCATATTACCTTTATCGAATTTTTCAAAAATTCCAAAAACTTCAATGGTCTAAATTGATTATTTGTATTGTTATTGTTTAAATCATCACTTTTTCATTTTTGAAAACTTCTATCAATACCGCTTTAACAGCTGTACAGATTCAAATGAAAGTAGTTGGATCACTCTTTCAATATGTTTTTTAATTCAATACAGATCTTTAGATACTATTTAGAAAACTTCTGAATGTTTAATGCAGCACTCAATACATTGGTTAACAGTGATTATTACAAAACAAATATCGAACAGTCTATATGTCACAATAAAACAACTGGCATGTCAACCAATATTCTTTTATCTTTATTCTCTTGCAGCCTGGTATTTTATCGGTTCATTTCAGTTGGTATGATAAGCTGAAAAACCTTAGTACTTTTGTCTTGGGTTCCAGCCCAGAGTTTGATCTGGCCATGTATACTACGTGCGTTCTTCTACGCGCAAATAGGCAATGTACATTCAGTATGGCCGGGCACACTTTCAACATCAAAAGTTACACGATTTCATACGAATCCGGTCACGTGGTGTCAACTGCCTACGTATATGATTGATATAGCACATTGACTTTGGAAAAGAATTTTGGTTTTTGCGAATAAATATCGTTCACATTATCATTTTGTCTTTCATATTTATTTGACATGAAAAATTTATGTCACTGAGTAAACAGTTTAATGAAAGAAGTGATGGTTTTCCTACAAAAATGCACCAATGAATTTGTTAAACTTAATTTCATGATATGGTATTACTATTCAATTACAACTATTACAACTTCCGGTGTTGTTCTGTCTATACCACAGAAAAACAGCAGGGAGTCAATTTGCATGACGTCACTCATTCACATTCACGGACACACACATACACATATCGGAAGCATTGGGTGAAACGGAGCCACTTTGAACCCTATCATTGTTTAAAATAATTTAGTTATTTCTATAAACAATGCAAAACAACAACGCTTCCAGAGTCCGTGGAATGTACATCATTTTATGTTTTGCTTGACCAAACATTCAAAAGAAGTGTTCGTGAATTTTCTGGCCAATAACGGAAATGATTAGATATTATCGGACGATGCCATTCTTCCCCCACTTCCGCTATATATCCCAGTGATTGGCAGCCCTGAACAGTACGGTTTTTTTTTTTACAAATTTGATATTCTTCACTACCTTCCAGTCCTTCCTATCTTGTTCCGGCGGTCTCTGAACGATGGAGGTTCTATATCTTTGTGTATACATTTTGTGCATAACTGCCAAACTCTGTCCGGGAAATTATCCGGAAGTAAAAGTAACATCAAGGAAAATGCAATCAGCACTACAGCAGAAAGCTTCATCCCATGAATTTCACGGTCATTCCAGACGTAATCCGCAACTGCAAATGATAATAACTGACAATGACAAACTTTTATTGTCAACTATGATTTATTAATACAAAACTTATTAATATGATTGTGTTCCTAAACAATAAACGAGAGAGAGAGAGAGAGGGGGAGAGAGAGAGAGAGAGAGAGAGAGAGAGAGACGGGGTTTGTTTATTTTTGTATCAGATAAATGAAATAGAGCGGATAGTCTACATTATTTATGTTAAAATTATCCATGGACAATTACAACCAGTTCTTGTTACAACACAAGGGGTGTTTCAGTAATAATATTATTTATTGCCTTTTTAATACATATTTCAATTATGTCAACTTTTTTCCACTCCAAAAAATCATCATCTGCATAGACAGACCTTTAGAACCGGTTTGTTCAAATTAAAGCGGACGGATCATACTTTTCACGCTATAGTGGATAGCTTGACATTTATTTTTCAATTGTTCGTTGAAAATTACAGTACATATTATATGATGCGAAGGAAGTTACAAAAGTAATAACAACCGCATTGCTTCTAAACTACTACTGTTTTTATCATTTCAAATTGCTCTGTCCTTCAAGATATTCTTAATCTACATAAAATGACTTTTGGGAATGGGGTGTAATTCATATACTGCTAAAAATCGGGTCCAAGGGCATGTCTAGGACTTTACTCAGATAAAAATAGTTTAGATGGTTTGAGAGACAAATCTTGTGCAGGCGGAAGATATTGAAGGACTAGATACAAAGATAAAGATATAACATTAAATTCATTTATTATGATTAAGCAGCAAAGTAACTAAAACGAATATACACCTGCAGATAGTGGTATTCCTAGCATTACGCCAAGTCCCATAACAGTGCTGTTTGTGAAAACATCCATGAAGCTTGAGAAAAACTGAAAAACTACATGACAAAGCAATTCATTACCAAAGAGTTATAGCTTTCGAAAACTTAATAACAGAGAAAAATTTTTAAAAGAATTAATAATGATAAATTCATCAGCTCATGTTTAAACTTTCATTTACATTTTAGGATATGGAATAAATTTAAAATTATTTCAAAATATATGATAAACGTATGTAATCCTTTCGCAAATCAGAAAATATTTATTTCTGCTCTACTGAGAGTCGTGAGCATAGGAAAGATTGGATATGTGGTTTTTTAACGTCAACTCAAGTCCTTCACGTATATGGAGACGTCTCCGTATGCCGGGGAAGAGCTATAAATTTGACCTGTGCTCGGCATTTATGACCATTGAGCAGAGAGGGTTCTTTAACTTGCTGACACCTATTGTGATGCTGGTACTCGGTTGCCATTGTGTCATTCGAAGGATCGGAACGGCCAACCGCAGCGCGGAGCGGATTCGAACCCACAACCGCATGATAATAAGGAGAACATGTTTAACATTGAGCCGAGGCGGTCCCAATAAAGAAAAGAACGTGCGAACGCCGTTTTATCGTGAGCAAAGACACACATATGATAGGTAATGTTTCCTGTATCTTTCTTAAACAAATGTCTCCTCGGTCCCACGCTAATAGAGAACCAAGCTGTGGAACCACATGTTAACAGTGCATAGGGTGAATTAAACAATACAAAAATCATGATATTTAAGATATCTTTGGCTAAATTTATATAACTGCATGATCATGTAATCAATTACATGTAATTGGAGACGGCGTCATAATTGAAAGCGTCATAATAAAGTTGAAAAGACGTAATTAGACTATATTAGTTGATAATAGGACGAGTATTATTTGAATGAAAGTCAATGAACGTTACCCAATAGAAGTATTGAAGAGCCGCAGAGATGTCCCCATGGGAAACTTGCTGTAATAATTTCTGTGTTGGTAAAATGAAGTATGATGACTATGGGCCAGAGGGTGATGAGGCTAACAAGACCTTCAATAAGGAGATTAAAAATAGTTGTAAAGAAATAAACACATGACAAAATACGATATAAAGCCTTTATGAATATGAAGAATGATAGTAACTGAGTTATCCTTCTTGCAAACATGCGAATATTCGCGAGTGGAACCTCGGTAATTAGACATATCAAGTGACGTGCTAAAGTTAATCTGATTAGTGAGGCGGTCTCCTAAGTACAGTGGAACAACAGTAATCAGAGCAACGAAATGACGTGCTAAAGTTAGTCTGATTAGTGTGGCTGTCTACTAGGTACAGTGGAACCTTAGTAATCAGACTTACCAAGTGGCATGGTAAATGTAGTCTGATTAGTGAGGTGGTCCCCTTAAGGACGTGGAAATAGCCAAAAATATAAAAAATGATAGTCAGACGGAATTTGAATGGTATTCATGGCAAGTTCGTCTCTTAAATGAGTTGGTCCTTATGTAAGGTTCCACTGTGCGCTGGAAAAGTTAGTATTTGGGATCAGTAGAGACCCATTGAAAATTTAATTTTCTGTTGTCAAGAGATCTCACAAAGATCTGGTAAATACAATCATACGAGAATCAATGTAAATATGTACGTTGATTAATGATTAAGTTGTAGGCAACTGATCTGGTGAAATCATTCATCAAAAATGTTTTCTTAAACATATTGAATGGTATTTTTAATACGGAGTACAAAAGTTCAGGGCCTGGCACCATCAAACTTGAAAATTTATTTAAGTCTGAAAATATCCCCACCTCTAGTGAATACTAAATTCTGATTGGTTGAAAAGCTGAAGTTGACAATATTTTCAGTCTTAAGTGAAGTCGTTAGTTTCATGGTGCTCAGCCCAGTAAAAAGATTATCAAAAAGGTCAACAAAGAGAAAATTGTTTGTTTACCTATAAGGGATAAAAACATGGAGCGCTGGGCAAATCCCACGTCGCCAACACACTTTTTGTAGAGCACCTGAAACGGGAATCATAGAAATAAGTAAAATATGCTTTTGGACCTCAGAACCAGGCAACCAATCGGAGCTGCTCAAAGGACCATCTCGTCAATGATACAAAGATTGTTACCAACTCAAATGTAAACATCCAAGCACTTTTTCTTTTTTCTTCCCTTCGAATGTATATATTCATACCTAAAGTAGATAATTTAATTAGTAAGAGTCATTTTCAATACGTTCTGGTGGCGATATTAGTCATTACATCAAATAATTACAAATAAGTCTGGATTCAAAACAGTTTGGTAGAATCGTCGTAAAAATGGGAAACATGTATAAAGTGATCGTCGTGTTATGCGGACTGGAGGACTGGTTACTGCGATTGTGCGCCGGAACTTGCAAGGGAGATAACACAAATTTTTAATGTAAATGCGTCTTCAGATACGGGAATGATAGCCCATCTTCAAAATTATTACATACTTGAATATTTATGAATCTCTATGAGCTTTCCCATTGGTTGAGGGCTGGTCACGTGAAGTTCAATAAACCGTCATATTGCGCCGCTTTGAGTTGATATTAGTTTAAAATATCAGGTAAAAGTAGAAAGCAATAATGTAAACAATATTTAAATTGTCAAATGAAATAAATTTCAAAGTTTGTAGATTTTTTTCCTCTACCTTTCAGTCAATCTTTTTTTTATAAAAAGACATTGATGAATTGCTCTGTCAGTCAAACTTTCAAGTAATTATCACTTTGTCAGCCATGTGTATGCTTCTTGTCGAACACTATTTTTGTTGTGAATATTCAAGAATGTAATAAAGCATTTATTGTACAGATGATTCGTTCAATATGATGATTTATGGAGTGATAAAACCTTTATCAACCTCGGTCGATATAGATTTTATCACTCCATAAATCATCATATTGACCTCATCTCTGTGCAATAATTTTATAATATTGTTAAAAAAAATCTTAATGTTCTCAGAAATATGGCAATGATCGACTCCTTCTGAACATCTGGTTCTATTCCGTTCAGGGTCCACATTAGCTTTCTTTGTTGTTCGGAAACTATTTTTCTCCGTACTAGTGCAATGTCAGAAATGGAGTTTAATTTCCATTGGTACTTCGCTTATACATGTATATTTCGAAAAATGAGTCACCGTTACGAGTCAAACCTGTATTTAAAAGCATTCAGGTGATCACAAAAAAGTCGGCCATTAAAAATATGCACCAATCAATCTCGAGTGTTTAACAAAGAGAATTTTTATTTCACTAAACTATCTATTATGTTGAATTCTTTTAACTGACGGATCTGCAATCAAGAGTCTTTTATTTTGTCGGTAAATAGGGGAATAACTCTTACGTACAAAACAGCCTCGAAAAGAAAGACAAATGTACAAACATTTAGGTAGCAAAGTATTAAGAAAAGACGATTGATATTATTTGAATGAAATTCTCGATTCCTGTCTACCTTTGCTTCGTTAAGTCTCCGTTATTCGGATAATTTCATAACATCGGTTGATTTGCATATCTCTATCATTCTGACCAATTGTTAACCCTTAACCATTATTTTCCGTATTAACCTGTTCTCATGAATTAAATCCGACTTAGAGGACGATAACCCTGGCAGAATATAACCATTAGTGGCTATCAGATTATGCTCAGTCAGAAGTCGGTCAACGACACACTAGATGTATTCTTCTTGTTGTAATGAATAGCCAGCATTTATTCATTTTCATTCAATGAGTTTGTTTTTAGTTTCAGCTGAATGATTTACTTACATTGCCTGCAATATTTTATTCTACTATTTCATCTTAATATAACTTTGGAGTAGCGGCAGATGTGATTGGTAAACAGGGGAAGCTTATTCCTCCATGACACCAGATCCCTACCCCGTGGTGTTCAGAAGTCCGTGTTTGTCCAATATTCAGCAAATTTGTACAGCCCCCTGATTCATTTAACAAAGTCTTCATCATTCCTAAATGTAATCCTTTTCAAGACATAAGGGGCTAAAACAGTGTAGTATTGAAATTTTAATAGTGATGAATCAGCATTTCTTTGTCTCGTATAAACTACCGTTATTATTATTGTTCTCGTGGTTACATCCTCTCTCTACTGGACATCCATGTCATGTAGCTGTGCACTTTACCTTGGGTCCAGATTTCTCTGGTCCCTTAAGGTGCCAGGTCCATTATTCCATTTTTTCATTTATTTATATGTCTGAAAAACTACTTGACTGATTTAAATGCAGTACTATTTTAGCTTTCAATTGAAATACTGTCAGTCATTGAACCCTTCATAGGTGAACGATAGAGTGCTCTCAAAAAGATTGGCTGAGGGTTGTCCTAGCAGCGTTAATTCTAACTCAAAGGATAGGCCATGGTGTTTGGCCAAGGACTGACTCAATACGTGTCGTACGTGGTTGAGTGGTACGACACATGTCATGCGTTCAGCAGATGCTAAACCTTCCCGGACACATGAACTCACGCAGGTTTTAGTCGGGTTCTTGTAGCTCTTTCTAGTTTTATATTTTCTAATTATAATTGGAGTGTTGTCTGTCCTTTTGTTGTGCTCAATAACTGATTTTTGAATGCCCCTTGATATATTCATCCCTTTTTACTGCATTGGAAATTAATAAAAAAGATTATCAACCCTGCATCAATTTATCACGATTGATTAGATAATGTAGGAGATTGTGCGGTGTAGATAACGAATTATATGCCATTCAAAACATTGTATCATTAGCGTCATTATCGTAAGTTAGTAAAATAATCTATATAAGTTGTCACAAACGCTTTCAATGTACGATTATGATACTGTGATATAGTGTCATAATTATCATCATCGCATTCATCATTATTTCATT
>JACSZP010008388.1:0-11355 GCA_016161895.1 Pinna nobilis | reverse complement strand
AATCCACACAACACCATGGCCCTGATAGGCCACCCAGCAGGGGTAAGTAGCTAACCTATAAATAGTGTAATACATGGCCTACACGGACAGTTATCAAAACAGGTTAGACTGTACATGACCTACAGAACACCTCATTTTTGGAAAACCACATCACTAAGAAAACTATCTCTCTTAGGAGACCACACTTTGGATACCACCTCACTTATGAGACCACATTATTGAGGAGACAACCTCATCACTTGGGAGGCCACTTCACCCAATGATGAGAAGAAAACTATTTCCACCACATTTGTTTGCCTCATACGTTTTGTTCTTGATCAGTCTAGTTTCCCCATTATTTCTGTCACATCTGAATTCTGGTCATGATTTCCCCTAGTGTGTGTTTGAGGGTCAAAAGTTATCAGTCTCAGATGCTGCATGAGTGGATTTACCCCTTCTTTGAATGAAAAAGTAAAAACTGAGGTCCCATTAAAAGATTTGCTAGTTACATTAAAGGGTTCTACTGCCTAGGATAAAGCCCTTAGCAATACTGTAACAAATGACATAACAAAAGTAATGCTGTAAGTAGAGAAAATACCACTTCAACAATTAAAACAAAATTATTCACCTAAAGTATGCAAGGGAGATAACTTTTGTAACATTTGAGTATTTATTTTTTGCAGGTAGCTTCTTTGGTTTGCAGTTATGATGGGAAATACCTGTTCACTGCAGGTGGTACAGACTCATCGGTTCACATGTGGGAAATCAATCTGAGGTATGTGCTGTAAACTGGAAGGTGGATCCAAGATTTTCTGCCTTGCTTGATTGTTGACTGACAAGGACAATTCAGTAGTTGATTTGATGCACATCATTCAAATTTATTGTGATATGAGCAGACACCAGAAAACTGAAGAATTTCAGATTATGGAAGTTTTGTTTGATTATTTCATCAGTATCCATATTAGGTTTTTCAAAATCTTGTTTTTTTTGTTACTGAAATGGTTAAAAGTATAATGTCGAGTCTATTTTCAACTAAACCTCTTGTGTTGTGATGTGCTGAATACAAAACTACTGAACCTAGCTCTAGATTTTTATCCAGCACTGGCAAACTAGAGGGAAAATAAAGTTTCCCTCTGTCTGTCTGTCTGTCTTTAGTGTCACAACTTTTCTTCGCTGCTATTGCAGATATTAAATTGATGTGAATGTATATCAATGAGTTATATATCCAGTTTGTTTCATTCTAGTTGACCTATTTCTGGCAGAGTTATGGCCCTTGGATTTATGCCAGTAGGGGACATCCATTGCTCATTAACTAGACACTTATCCATTCGACCTTTGTTTTTTATATTCTCTGACTGTTTCAGGGCTCTAGAAGCACAGTCCAAACTTGGTGGAGAGGATCTTATACCGTTTTACGGTTTGCTGGATGGAGGTCGAGAAGGAGAACTTTTTGCAGAGCTTGAGGATTATTTCTACTATGCCCAAATAAGGAAGTATGTCTGTTGGTTTCTGATGTTTGATACCACTTTCAACATTATTTCTACCATAGTGTTATCAATCTGATGTGAACTGCTCAGGAGGAGACGATAAAATGGTTGGTGGGGGTGTGTAACATTAGATTTTGCCATATAACTGATCCCTCATTGCTCAATCTAACAAGAATAGGTCAGTACCTACACCTTACATTGGCATTCAATAATGTCATGAATAAGTGAATATACTTGATGTGGTTGTTACAGTACAGTACAACAAAAGGAATTAACCATTAGCCTCAGCTAGCCCCTTAATTCAGAAGAAACTACAGGGGAACTGTCTATACCGGACAGTCTCCGGGGCAGACGTTTTGTCCGGTATGAACAGGTGTCCTGTTTTCAATAAGGATGCTGCCTCCGGGATTATACATGTTCGAAAGATATTGCATCTAGTGTCCGGTTTTCTCAGGCAAAATTAGTATACAAATGCTTGATTTGGACAGGATTCTGGTTTGGACAGCATCCGATTTAGACAGTTTCCACTGTACTAAATTTTCCATTGTCAAACGTGACCATGTGATGCACAGTGATGTGGTCTTACAGACATTTTAAAATTTGTTTGTAAAATTAACTCAAGGTTTTTATACAAACTGAACCAAATAAATTTTTCAATTTCAGTCAAGGTGTGAACGCCATGGAAAGGCGAGAAATCTCCGTGAAGATTCCGTTATCAGAGGTCCCGTTTGTGATGCGAGCCATGGGATTTTACCCCTCAGAACAAGAGGTAAGAATTTTTTTTTTCCAGGAAACTATTTTCAAATTGCATTGGTCATTATGATATGCATGCTTCAGTAATGCAGACTATTTGCTTCAAAACAAATGTATCAAGATTAATGAGGCTACAATGTACCTGGGAAAAGTGATGTTAATTAATATTGATTGAAAATTAATGAAAACGATTTTCAGTCTTGATATCATAATCTTTTGTAATACATCATCAATATTCAAATGAAGAAATAATCAACCTTGAGAAATAAAGTGCAATAGAACGTCTGTATTTATAATCAGTATAAATAGCTACTTAGTAATACACTTATGAATACTTCAGGGCAGGGAAATTATTCATATAATGTTGTATGAATCCAAATATACAAAGAAGTTATATAAACTAATCTTATTTATATCAGCAATATAAACTCAGCTTTAATGAGTAATGCTAACTTAAGTTATATACTCGAGTAAATTATTAGCGCAAGTTACTCAAATTATCTTGTACCAACTCACCCTGTGAAAACAGTTGTATCAATCCCCTGCTCTTATGAATAACTTGAGTTGATATATTCTCCGATGAGTATCCTTAAAATTGACTGAGTACAGCTTAATTTGCACTTGAAAAATATATACATATGTATTCACATATTTGTTTCTTTCGTTACAACAGATTGAGGATATGTTGAATGAAGTGAAGTTTAGTAAATATGTGGAAACAGGACAATATGTGGAAGATATAGATCTAGGGGACTTCATTAGATGTAAGTAAAACATACCAAGACAGTGTTGACGGCGTGTGTAGATTCCCAAATTTTCACAGTCTCTTTGGTGATATTCTTATTAGTTACATGGTATCAAACCTGGGTGACTCACAGCTTCAATACAATTACTATTCTTTCTTTTTGTTTGTTTTTGTTTTGTTTTTGTTTTGTTTTCGTTTTTGTTTTATTTATTTTTTTAGGGGGGAGGGGGGATGCTGGGAGGACATTGAATTTCAATGGAATTATTTCTTAATACTTATACATGTGCTGAAAATCCAGAAATGTTCTCAGAACTTTATTTTAGCTAATCAACAGTTAACTGAGTATTCCCGAAAGCATATATAGGTCCCTATGTGAAGTGAATACTTCCCGTTGTATGATGTATGTTGATATTAGGTGAGTACAGTAAGGTGAAACTTCCGAAAACCGCTCCTCGTTCGTTCCGTAAAAATTGTCCGGTTTTTGGAGGGTCCGATTTTTTTAAGTTTGTCACAACATGAATTCCGATCTGTTCCGGTCCAGTTCCGGTTTTTCTATTTACACATTATGTTTCCTGTTGCAAATCTAGCATGACATGGAGTGCAATTTCCCTCGTGTACGTAAAGATGGGGGTTTTTAATTTCATGATCGGTAACATCAAGCAGGCTATGCATGTTTCCTGCTTTTCATGTGAAGTCATTAATTATTTTAAATAAACACGCTAGTACATCCATGAAACAATACGATTATGCCCATGCTAAAATGCCCTTAGGCAAATTATACCCATGCATGGTCAATGACTGTGACAGGCAAATATTATTAGCCGGATTATCTTTTCTATTGTTTTATTGTTGTACTACACCGGAAGTTTGACACAAGTAAGGCCGGTATTTGGAAGTAAATTGAAACACATTATCCCGTTTTTATCGCCAAATCGATCAGATATTCTGAATTCAGTAGGATCAGTATTTGGAAGTTATTCTCGACATAGATAAAGAAGAAAAAAATCCAGACTTTGTCAGTGTGATCGGTATTAGAAAGAAATCGGTTTTTAGAAGGATCTGTTTTTGGAAGTTATACACTGTATATTAATTAAGTGAGAACTTTATCTCCGCAAGTAAGTGCTTTGGCTTAAATATACAAACATAAAATAACTACAGTGGAAACTGTCTATACCGGACAGTCTCCGGGACAGACAATTTGTCCGGTTTGGACAGGTGTCCGGTTTTCAGGAATATCGAAATTTAAGGTTTGGAAGAGAAACCTCCCTTTCTTATTACAATGTTTTATTGATTTTGCCGGTGAACTTAATTCGTTTTTTGAATTTATGGTAATAATATTTCTTTCTAATTTTGTTCATAACATAAAATTTGATTTACCTATAACATTCCTGAAAAAAGTGACATTATTGTATGAGTGTGAAAAATAGTTTATCAAGTGTCCGGTTTTCTCAGGCAAAATTAGCATACAAATGCTATATTGTGGTCAATAATTATGTCCAGTGTCCGGAATGAACAGTGTCCGGTTTGAAGGGAGTTTCAAGTAACTGAAAGTAATAGGGAAAATTACGTTCCACCAGATTTGTCCGATCTAGACAGGATTCCGGTTTGGACAGTGTCCGATTTAGACAGTTTCCACTGTACAAATAAATCTGGATCTACAGTGTATCCATGCTGGCAACTACAAGCAGGCCAATGAGAATAGGGTCAGGATTTCTGAGCTAGGGACAAAGCTTTTTTCTCAAAATTGTTTTTTATTGAGTCCTGACAACTTCAAGATAATAATTTAGGTTTAACTGTACAATAACACACAGGATACAAATTCTGAGCTGAATCACTACCTTTCTTTTCTTTTCAGTGTATATAAATCACAGACCAGCATTTGGTTTAGATCCAGAGAAAATAGCTTGGGCGTTTGAAAAGCTTGGAATTCCCACACCAAATGGTAACTCCATTGAGAGAGGGGATCTACTGGGATTATTACAAAACAAAGGTAAAGATTCTTCTCTATGTAGATATCACACTTAAGTGACCTCTGACCATTGATATGTAGATATCACACTTAAGAGACCTCTGACCATTGGTATGTAGATGTCACACGTAAGTGACCCCTGACCATTGATATGTAGATATCACACTTAAGTGACCTCTGACCATTGATATGTAGATATCACACTTAAATGACCTCTGACCTTTGATATGTAGATATCACACTTAAGTGATCTCTGACCATTGATATGTAGATATCACACTTAAGTGACCTCTGACCATTGATATGTTATATAGATATCACACTTAAGTGACCTCTGACCATTGATATGTAGATATCACACTTAAGTGATCTCTGACCATTGATATGTTGATATCACACTTAAGTGACCTCTGACCATTGATATGTAGATATCACACTTAAGTGACCTCTGACCATTGATATGTAATAATCTTGATGCAAATTATCATAAGAACTGATTAGGCACTGATGCAGGACCGGGTTCCAGATAGTTCAATATGTAGACATGTACAGTGGAACCTTGCCTAAAGACCACATCGCTCAGGAGACCACTTCACTAATCAGACCACTAAATTACACAAAAATTCAGTCTATTTTTCATTCTTAAAAGCTATTTCAACCTCACTTAGGAGACCACCTCACTAATCAGACCAGTTTTAGCCAGTCACTTGGGTGGCCTTAATAGCCAGGTTCCACTGTATATTATAAGATGCGTTTGCCAAGTGGAGTCAAACCCATGACTTTGGGATCTGTAGGTGAACATGCTGCCACAGAGTCGTGCTGGCTCTCCCTTTTTTGTTCCAGGCTGAATAACAAATTACTTTAGTAACTCTTGAGGAATTCATTCCATTCCATATCCTAACTGAGTATCCAGGAATCTGTAATGATTTTTCCCCAGAAATATCTACTTATGACAGTGTGTAACTGCTATAGGCACTAAACCTGGGTTGTGAGGTAAACCTCAGTTACACTCTCTTCATCATTTTTGAAAATTTGTCACAATATATATTTTCTCTGCACTCTTATTCAGTATATACTCTGCATCTACCAAACTACACAGCCTTGTCATATTTACACAAATCTCCCCGAGATTCAGATGACTGAATTAATTTTTCACTTGATAATGAACACAGTTGCAGTCATCTGGATTTGTCAATTATACTAGAGAAAGAAAAAAGTTCATATCAGAGTTATTCCCCTTTGCAATTTGAAATAAGAAAACTCTTCTAATGTTTCACATGAGGACAATGCAAGTAAGCCTTCAGGATAAGCTCAAACATTAGGCCACAGCTCAGGGTTAGTTTTGCTGGCAACAAGGTTAAGGGTTCAAATCCCAGCTGTGTCGTATTTATAATCACTCCCTGACCTTCAAAATGTGGTTGTAATTAACCAGTAACTGAGGACCAATTTTAGGACTGTCTTGACCTATTTATAGATCCTTCACTGCATAGGATTAAGTCCTAATAGCATAGGGCAAATTTTGGGAAGTCTGCCTTAGCTTCATTTGACCATAACTTAACTGACAAATCCATGGACACAACCTAAAATGTCATTCAAGCAATCAAAATATAATCCTATTTTTAAATGTAGGCAGAAATTACTGAAAGATTGGTACGTTCAAATTCCTTGAATCCTAACTTTTTTCAGATTTGTTCTTTCTTGTACACCATAATTTTGCATATCTTCACCTTATATATTATGTTTTCTTTTTCTCTGCTATGTTCTTTTTGTAATCTCATTTTCCTTGCACAGATGGATATATTGCCGGTGAGTGGATCTTATGGGGTGTCAGTGACATGGTTACGTGTATCTATATTTATGTATGTGCTCAGCCATGTCAGCTATGTGTGGTTGTTATCTGTGGAGCTTCTCATGTCTCATTTTTAAAACAGAGCCACAAGCTATGGGAGGATTACAATCTATTACATCCATTACAGGGGCCTCCGTGGCCAAGTGGTTAACTAGTGTTCGACTTCGAGCCAAGGGGTCCGGGGTTCAATTCCCGCAGCGCCACTCCGCGGTTGGCCGTCCCTGTCTTTCGGATGAGACAGTAAATACCGAGGTCCCGTGTCACAGTAGGTGTTGGCACGTTAAAGAACCCTCTATGCGTGTTCGACTTCGAGCCAAGGGGTCCGGGGTTCAATTCCCGCAGCGCCACTCCGCGGTTGGCCGTCCCTGTCTTTCGGATGAGACAGTAAATACCGAGGTCCCGTGTCACAGTAGGTGTTGGCACGTTAAAGAACCCTCTATGCTCTTCGGCCAGCAGTTCCGAGCACAGGCAAAATTTGTTGCCCTTCACCGGCACACCATGACATCTCCATATGAGTGAAATATTCTTGAGTGGGACGTTAAACAACAACACAACATTAACAATATCTATTACATTGTCAGGTTTTAACAAATTCAAAAGAAACATTTTTATGAGCATCAAATCTTAGATATACAATTTAATTGATTTCATTTATATTTCACTTTTAACCTGGAAAGTTTGGCCGGATTCCTCACTTTCTTGTTTTCACAAACCCACTTACTGCATTTATCTACAAGACTTAATGTATTCAAGAAGGAATTAAGTTGGAGAAATCATAAATATCATCATGCCCCTCTATTTTCTTTCAATCTTTTTTTTTAATAAGCCATGAATAGAAGTTAAAACTGACTTTTTTCAGCACATGAAGATATTGGAATATCTTAAAAATGTGTCAGGTACTTTCATGAGTAAAGGCCTGCAGTTTTGGCCTAGTGCATTTCTGCTTTTTGGTGCCATCTTTTATTGTGTGAAGTATATATCAATGCATACTGATGAGGTACAGGGTCTTACTGTGTGTTTGTGATGTGTCATGCTCTTGTGGGTACTTGTATTTCCTGGTTTGATGATAATACTTATACAGTATAAGTGCTTGGTGTAGATCTGTAAAAACATCAAATTGAATCATTGTTGTGATACTGAAACTACATCAATGTTTAAAGAAACATGATATTTAATTAATAAAAAAAATACAAAATGACTTGTGTTCAAACTCAATACTCAACTATACTGTTTTCCTTAGTTTTGAACTAAAGACAAGTAAATTCTGTATTAAATGCGTTTTTGAATTCAGCATAGTTTTTACAGTCCAACCTGTTTAAAGAGGGTCAACCATGACAGGTCACGTCCCTTAATTCAGGTGATTTATATAGCAAAAAGCCATTTTGGCAACCATACATTGTGGTTACATAAGTCAGGTAGTCCATTAATTCAGTGGATCACTAAGATAAATTAGACTGTACATTATACTATTCAAATATCATTAATATATTGTGTATTTAATGAATCAGCAACTAGAGTTATTGAAAAATAAGTTGAGTATGATATTCAAGATTTGAGTATGTTCTCAGATTATTTGTTTTTTTTATTTGATATATTAAATACCGAGGAGAAAAACAAACTGTTACCGATACTTAAACAGGAGAATGTAAATATGCATAGTGAAATTTAACACTTAATTTACTTGTACTAAGTTCATAATTGAGGAAAAACAGCTGAGCGGAGTTCTGAGTTTGAGCTTGACTTCTTTTTGGTGATTTCTGGCTCTGAACCGTGATGCTGACAAAAATTTGCATATTCTCCCTCTATTTCATAATTGTAGTTCAACAACACAGACTGAAACATCATAGTCATGTTGTTTTAGAAAAATGTTGATGTCGTGTTGATTTCAAGAGTGGAAAGATGATCTATCACATAATGAATTCAAGCTACAGCAATGTCAGTTTAGTTTTAACAGATCTGCAGCTCTTAAGCCAAGTTGAATTTTGCTTTGACCAGGCATTCCCAGATCAAGAATGATCCCTGTCATCATTTCCATATTTTTCACTATCTATTCTTTCTCTTGAAGGTGAACACATGACGGAGTATGAACTAGCAGAGTACCTGACTACACTGCTGGGTTACAACGCCGAGGGTGGCAGCAGCGAGCTTCAGGAGTTTGACGCCACTGCAGCAGGGGATATCATAGACCAGAACCTACCAGTGCACATCACAGAGGAAATGTTTGCTGGTGAAATTCTGGGATTTCCAATGTACAAGGAAGTGTTGTCAGCACGACAAGAGGCGTGATCTGAGTACATATGTACTCGTAATCTGCACATGGACTCAAGATAGGAGTGCACAAAATTTATGCACTGAGGTGTAAAATGTAAGACCATGATTTCTGAAGGTCATAGGTCAAATTGATCAATGAAAAACTGCAGACTTGCTGTCACAAATGTTTGAAGTCATTTTCTAAATTGAGACTGGAAGACAAAGTGAACATTTGTGGCAATTATCACTGTGTACATATAAATCAGTTGATGAAGCTGAACCAGTAATTCCAGATGTTAAAT
Organism: Pinna nobilis; assembly: GCA_016161895.1. Lineage (NCBI taxonomy): Eukaryota > Metazoa > Mollusca > Bivalvia > Pterioida > Pinnidae > Pinna > Pinna nobilis. Next base: position 2,021 of record JACSZP010008388.1, on the reverse strand, counting down.
GCTGTGATATTTATTTTTAATTTGTAAATATTTGTATAAATACTAAGAATTTTTGTAAATAAACATGTAAACACCAAATTTATATTGTGTTTTTTCATCATCTTTATTGTTATGTGGGGTTTCTTTAACCTTTGAGCTGTGACAGAACTTTATCATGTCAACACCATCTTTGACACAGAACTTTGGTTTTAAATATTTCCACTTAAGGACTCGAAGAACAACAACAACAACAAAAAAGAAAGAAAAAAAAGATAAAAATAGCCATAACCAGGTAGGACACAAAACCTCAATCCCCATCAGTCTTGAGTCGAGTGCAATAATATAGGAATTCAAATTTACACCTGTCCTAGAGCCATAATACAAAGGAGCAAGAGATCATCTCTAACATGTCACACACACATGACTAACCACGAGAATTTTGGCCCAAATGAGGCACTTGGACCAAATTGAGAGTTTTGTCTAATATTATAGCCATGACTGTCCAAAACACAAACTGAAGTTTTACTTTATACCCCATGTGCTAATTGCAAAGTTATGCCCATTTCTTTGTGGGGTGCAAAAATGATAAAGTGCAGTTTTCAGGTTTTGTGCATGTGTTATGTTAACATCATATTTCTGAACATTATGTAACCCCGCATTTTGGCACACAATATCATTGCGGGTCATATATTTTAATACAGGACCTTAACTTTCACTCCTCTCGAGTTAGAGTAATCTCCAGTTAGAGTTATCTCCAGTTATTCCCTAGGTAGGATTCAAACCCTAAACACTTCTGTCTTGAGACAAGCACTCTAAGGTCGGTACACACGTTATGATTAATCTTATGAGACTAATCTTATAAGATTTGTATAATATATTACTTTGGTGTACACACACAAATACAAGTACATGTGTATTATAAGATTGTTTACAAATTTAAGTGCCATCCCTAATTTTGTACTGGAAAATGATGCTTCAGGCCATCTGGACATATATGAATCCCTAACCGTGTGTTTACATTGATGCTGAAGATAAATTTTGACCCCCAACCAAGAAGTCTTATTGCCTATTACACAAAGGTCAGCTAATACATGTATTAAGAAATAGAGCAGTGCTTTTAAGATTGTATTATAAGATTTTTGAAATCAGAAGCCTGTGTGTACAGGGCTTTAAGTGTAATTTATCTTCAACATCAATGTAAACACTTGGTTAGCAACTTATTTATGTCTAGATAGCCTGAAGCAGAATTTTCCAGTGCACATTTAGGAATGGCACTTGAATTTGCAAACAATCTTATAATACTTGTATTTGTGCGTGTACACCAAAGTAATATATTACACAAATCTAATAAGACCAGTCTTATAAGATTAATCATAACATGTGTACCGGCCTTGTACATGTAACAGATGCTCAGTACATGCTATGGTACTGATCCCTATCAAATATCTCGCTGGCTGATTTAACTGTTATGGTAGGGCCTATGTGCAAACGTGCATTCAATATACCATATTTTATTTTGTATTTCCAGGGAAAAAAAAAACACCACTGAATTCTGGTAAAATAAAGTGAGATGGCAAGAATTGGTCTGTGACCAGTAGCGTTAATCAGCAAAGTTGACCATATACATGTATGTTAGAGTGTATCTTGTCTTACCTGACAGAGAAAAAGTAACAACAAAACCAAAAGTTTTCTATAAATTTAGTTTGTGCTTTCTGCAATCACTCCATTACCCAGCACAGTTTGAGTTTATCACTTTTAGATCCCAGAATTCCTTTTGGAGGTTCAAAGGTCACTGGTGCATGCTTCACTTTCTTCTTTGTCTCTTTTTCAAATAACTGGAAAAAAATTAACTGATTATACATTCTGAGCGAAAGTATGACATGTACATGTATATATAAGTCACACATGAATGTACAGAAATAGGTCAAGAGTATGATGTGTAGACATAGGCTTACTAAGGCAGTGTGTAGTATATATATATAGAAATAGGTCAAGAGTATGATGTGTAGACATAGGCTTACTAAGGCAGTGTGTAGTATATA
>JACSZP010008381.1:6122-20592 GCA_016161895.1 Pinna nobilis | reverse complement strand
ACCACTTGCCTTGTCTGCCAGTTGCATGGAATGTTAAAGGTCAAGCGCTTTGTTTTTATTGGACTGTGATATGTATGTGATATACTTACTTGCTAGATTTTCTTTTATGATTGAAGATGATCTAATAAACATTTTATTTATTAACATTTGTGCATGGCTTCTGTTTGTCTTAGTGATCTGCGTTAGTATTTATAGAATGATGAATGACTACACTAGCAGCCCCATATGATATGTTAAAATACCTTGATGGTATAGCCTTTATTCATTAAGAATAGGCCACAATTCAACATTTCAAAAAAAATTATCCATGATTCAGAATTCGAAAAAAAAAAATATACGCCATTGAGAATTGAAAAAAAGCTATGATTCAGAATTTGAAAGATATTAGCAAGCGATTCAGAACATGAACAAGTATTAACCAGTCATGATTCTGAAACTGAGCGAATATTAGCCATGATTCAGAGCTTGGAAAATATTAGCCATGATTCAGAAATTATGAAATATTGGCCATGATTCAGAAAATTTTTGTAAAAACAAAGTTTCAGACTTATCAGAAACTAAAGTGCAGTCAAGATCTTGGAGGTCGATGCGAAAAAGATAATTGTAGTGATAATCATTGTTCTTATGCTCATTCGTAATGACTTATCCCGTCATGGCTCACCTTGGAATCCGAAGGTCCATTTTCCGATTCTGAGACCACGACCTTAAAATATGGTAGTACAGGCGGAAGTCATGTTTCTAAGTGGATATCCCTCGCTGCTCAGAAGCACAATGACGAGGTCAGGGCAAAGTTGGAAGCCTTTCAATCGTAATTCATTACGTCCTCTCCCTTATGGACAAACAAGGGATATAGTACAAAAATAATAAACAAACACTATCAAATTGTTGTCAATCCGGTACATGTAGGCTACAGTTCTTAGTCCGAATAAAGTGCGGCTACAGTTATTAGTCAAAATAAATAGGGGATTAAAACGGTTAAAAACAAAACGAGTATATAATGAGGAATATGTTGATTTAGAACAAATACGAGAGAAGGGTTCACGAAATCTTAAAAAAAAGTTTCATATCGGTCTACAAAGCCGGAAGAGGGAGGAAAAGAACAGGTCGTCTTAGATGTATAACATAAAGGATTGCCATAAGCTGGGTGTGTTACTTCCATGCTATTTAAGATGTCCATATCGCCGATCTCTCAGTTTTTATTAATCTGTATTAAGTCATTTTTAACGAGGCCTTGCTATCTAGTTTTGTCAAAAAAGTGCAATTTATGATCTCAACAATGAAGCGTTCTATTAGCTTTACTTAATTTAATCAATTTTAACAACGTTGCTTTCATAAAAACGTCAGGCACTGTGTCATTTGGATAATGAATTATTGCGCTGGTACTATCTATTGGGGAACCAAACTCGGTTTTGTGTAACTTGTTTCCGAAACCGCATCTGTCAACGGTGTTCAACACCTTTATAATATTACATCATTTAAGTAGTATTATTTTTCTCTACTTGTTTAACTGCTCGTTTTGTACAGATAGGAGTTTGATTATAATCGAATACAAAATTAATGAAAAAGAGATGAATAACATCAAAAAATGTGTTAAACGAAGCCCATCTGTGGTCTGCTTCTGATGCTGGAACAAAATTATGTGTTGGGTAATGATAGTAACTTTGACGATAGATTTTAGATCAATTTTTCACCATTCTTTTTTTTCACTAAACAGGATGCAAAGTGTAGAACAAAGGAGAGAAAATATAAAATATTTGACGAACAATCTAATCCCTTGATTTGAATATCATCTGCAGATGTGTAACACTTGTCCATTTCATTTATTGCTAATTTAATTTAGACTTTCTTTTTGTTGGGAAGCCTTTTTGTAATGGTTTTTCTTCTCCAAAAGATACTACCATAATGCAAATAACAGAGAAACGTTATTGGTTTTGGATAATATAATTAACGCTAGGGAATCTAAACTATTCGCCAGAGCAGTGACAAATAAGTTGGAAGACACAGGGAAAATCAAGGCTTATGATAGTAAAAGGATATAATGAAAATAGTCGTTATTTGTTAGATCATTATTATCTTTTCAATCCAGCCGGCAATGAGATTTTATATTTTCTGTGGTCTGCGGTTGTGGTTTGCGCGTGCGTTTCCAACGCATTTTACATGACGGAATATTTCACATTGCACTGAAATATGCATACACGTGAAACACAATGCACGCGCAAACTTATGCCATATGCTGGGTCCTGTTGTATTATGTGTTTGTTTTCGATTTTCTATGATTTTGAATCAGGTTTCAGTTTGAAGAAGGTTCGCCAAACATAATAAATTGTATGTTAATTTTGACATTAAAATTGAGATATAGTATACGAGGGACAAGGGAAATTGCAATCCATCAACTATCCATAGGCGTGGTACTCGCTTTCGACTTTTGTCTCAACTGGAAATTAAAAAAGATTCAACTCTCCTATCACTAAAATTAATTGTTATGCATGGATCTATGCCCTTTTCATTAAAACCCAATGCACGTGCTGTTATAATGGATAAAAACTATAACAGAGGGGGGCATCTTCTTGTCGCAAAAGAATCGCTTAATATCGGTGATGTTACATTATTTCATTTTTGTATTTGTTATAATTTATTTTCCAAAAATCCATAGGATGTATAATCACTATTTCAGGATAGATTACAACTCGATATTAATTTTGACTTCCGTGAAAGTTCTATTATGTAACAAAAACAGCTGTTTGGCATAATCATTTTTGTTTCAAGAGCGCCAAGGAGAGCAAAAAATAGATGGAAAACTGAAAATGAAATGGAAATAATTAAATCATAGAGCTATTCTTTTTCTTTCCATCGTTTTAATTAAAATTGAAACTTTTGACCGCATATTCGATGTTCATTTTGAAAACGAAAAATTATATGTGATCCAAATTCTTGTAAATTATTTAGATGATACGTAGACTAACATGACTAAAGTAAATGAAGAAATGCTAGAGGCATTAACAAGTATTCCAGATTTTGTCCAGAATATTAGAGTACCAGAAGTGGTAGAACGAGATTAATATGTTTATGAACGAGTCAAAACCTAAATGACTCGTACAATAAATATATTACAAATTGTATTATTTTTTCTTCAATCGTAACTGAAGTTTTCAGCTGATTTAGAATTTCCACAATTTCTGTATTTTCCTCATTAGTATATTATGATTCATTTAATTTAAACTAATTGATATTTCGTTAGAGATATGTAGTTTATACATCAAAAGTATTCATCAATATAACAATCAAGGAAGCACATTTTTACATGTAAATGTAAAACAGTTATAAAAATTAGAAATAGATTTTTGACAAAACGAAGCAATAGATAAAGCAACGAAAAGGATATTTCGTTAGAGATGTGTAGTTTATACATCAAAAGTATTCATCAATATAACAATCAAGGAAGCACATTTTAACATGTAAATATAAAACAGTTATAAAAATTAGAAATAGATTTTTGACAAAACGAAGCAAAAGATAAAGCAACGAAAAGGATAGCTTCATGAATTAAGTAAGTTAACAATTGATTTTACTATCAGCTTACAACTAGATGTTAAAAATTGAATACGTAAATGCGTAAATGAACATCCGAAACAAGTTGCACTATGCCTATTTTTACATATATTAAGTGTGTGGGAAGTTATCTACATAATTACATATGCTATATGCTAATTAGATTGATAAAATATAGTCAGATCTGTAAAAATCGGTCACTGGCCGTTACTACTTCAGAATAAATTGTAGTGTGATGTAATAATTGCGAAGAACAAAAAAAAAAAAATACTCTGAATGTTAAAGGAACCGTATAATAATTCTTTTCTTTTTTCATTTATTATTACTCTTTAAGTTATATTTTTTTCTTTTTGTGTTTAATTAAAATTGCCCATCCAAATGGCGGTTGTAAAAAAGCGGAAGTATAAGATACGAAGGGAGCATTCATAGTTCAAAAATACACGACAAACAACACCTTGGCCAAAAACAAAAAGAGACAACACCCACACTCATAATATCAATCATATGTCTACCAAGCACGTGATCCATAGTCAAATAAGAATTTTTCCATTCCATAACTCATTTGAACTCATTGACAACATATTTAGAAAATTGTACGCGACAAAACCAAGAATATTTTACATGTAATTGTAAAATGAACATTTCCTAAATGTTTCGTCTTGTTGATTAGCTTGTATTGCTGTAAGAAAGCAATAATATTTTTAATGATTTTTAAAAATCGTCTTCTAACAATTTCCTCAAAGGTAGAAGTCTTATATCAAACGTCTCAAATTAAAACACTGAAGCATCTTCTGTGGGGACCAATAATATGTATAAGACTATAGATATATGCTACTCAGAAATGAAAAAAATCACCATAAGGCTACAAACAATATCTAACGCATAACAAGTTTTTTTTTACTCATCTTTGTGTAAATGTCAATTATATTCATTTTTCTGTTAAAAATAGAAAACACTCAAGCTAGACAAAAACTAAACAAAAAGCATTAATTTTGTTCCGCCTCGTGGTGTTCATGTATTAATACCCATCTGGGTTTGACATTACGTAAAATTAATGATTAATTTCCTTGGAAATTGTAACAAACTTTATTTGGGAACAATTCGCGTCTCATATTCTAGGCCGCCAACGACAACATTTATTAGCAATTGACAGAAAATTGTAGGGCTTGGGGGTGAGACAGAAGCTTCTGCGAATCCAAAAGAGGTAATAACACTGATACGAAGCTGCGGCTTAACAAACGACAACAAAATTGCCGCATCATTAATAAGTTCTTGTCTCGGATCCAGTAAGGTCAGTGACATTTTGAACACAATATCACACACAATTTAGCGAAACCAAATACCACGGCCTTCGTAATTAGCCGCCACTTAACTTAGTCATTTTGCCATTTTCTACCGACAAATTACTGAAAAAGACAAAACTCCTCAAAAGAAGAATATTTACAAAAAATATCTGGCTTTGTCGATAATGATAAGCCATGTGATTCCATGTCCCTTGCACTTACTTGTTTGTCTTTCTCAACTGATTCGATACGCAAGAGCTTGTTCAGCGTATGATCAGTTTTTAAATCGAGGCAGACTACTGACAAACAAGTTGATGCTATAGGGGTTCCAACAACCTCGGTTAAAGTAAGCTTTTCGTAAATTCTAATACCATGGTCTAGTTCACCGATACGACCTGTCATTGGGTCAAATGCTGTCTGACGTGCTTCATTCTGGTTGGTAGACCGTTCTTTACAATCTGAATTTGACCACAGAGGTGCGTGTTTGTCCATCTCTTTACATGTATTTGGTCCTTCTTACACGAATTATTTAATCACTGTTGGTTCCCTTTACCTTTCATATTAAGTCACAGTGTCGCTTAACGTAAAGATTCTCCATTTCTTCTCTTTACAAACAGGGCATATGAATTTTGGGGAAAAGATATCCACAATCCATATGCGTTGTCATGGTTGTTGTTTTCGTCATTGTTGTTGTTGATTCAGTGGTTTATGCCACTTACATTATTATTGCAGACGTATATCATGGCAACACCAGACTGATGTTGGCATTAGATATATTCATCGTAGGCACAGGATTTGATCTAACCTGATGAGAGGTCTTGACCATCTCTAAACCTCATAATGACCATCTCTATTTCTGTCTATCTGTCTTAGTCGAAATAATCCTAATATAAATCGTTGGATGACATATTTGTAAATTTCCTACAAATAGACTGATAGGTGTTTCTTACTGAATAACATACATGTATATACCCAATTAGTCAATTAATATATTTCAAGGGTTATTACTTGAAGCCAAATTGTATAATAAGTTGGGGTCAACGTTCGAGTCAAGGTATCAATGTGCGTTTAATGTTGTAAATCATTCCAAAAATGAATCTTATACGTTAATACTGCCCTATATTATATGTGAAATATTGAAACTAAAAGATGCATATTTTAAGCAAAGTTAGTATTTTAAACAGGCCATTGAAATGTACAAAACATCACCATAAGAGATAATAGTTGATGGAAAGTACTGCATACAGGTAAATTTTCGCCCCAGTTTTCGCCCTCCTCGCCCAGTGAGCGAATTCAAAACGGACGAATTCAAAACAGTAAATTGACCGAATAGAATTATGTCGAAAATTGGCGAATTTTAAACGGGGGAAAATTTTGTGCAAGTGAATTAGGGCGAAAATAACACGGGGCGAAAATAAGCCTGTGTATCGTATATGTGCACCTGAATCTTTATGACACCATGTTTCTTTGTAAAATAATCCGGACGGTCAATCCTCCGGATGAATTATTCTTGGAATATTTCAGAAATATGTATGCTTCATTTATACCGACAACTGTTTAGGAACAAAAGAGTTCGGATTAGGTGGCTTCATTTAAAATGATAAATACAAACATCGGCTAATCTGGCTATAGGTTAATGTGGTGTAGGGGCTGGTGGATCTAGTCGTTCACTTGTGTGTTGATGGTGCTTATATTGTTTGTTAATGTCTCATTGTTAATCTCTTTACCTTATCACGTGTTTTTGCAAATTTATGTATTTCGGAGAGAACAAATCCAAGGTCTCTATTTTTGTACAAACATTTTAAGATAAAAAATCACATCTAACCGCGGACTTTTGTAACTAACAAACACAAAATAATCAATATCATTTTAAGGTAAAAAAAATCATTTTGATATGAATAAGAATATTATCCATGTGTTGTATAGGAAAATAGGAGACCGAAGCATTGGGCCTCCTCCGAAATATAAGTGAAACTTTCATTCTATTTTGATTGTTTTTAGCGTTATATCATCACGTGGGATAATGACGTCACATTCTTGGTCGCACTTGTTTTATTCCCCCGAGTTCTAATGTTTGACGTTCCAGTTGTATTGTGTTCCGTTGAGGTCTCGGACGCGACTTTTGTTTTCAGAAATTAAAAATTGATTTGCTCTTTTCATTGACAGGTCTTGAACATGTTCAAGATAGGGGATACTGCTTCATCAGGACTGAAATACATTTAATTCTTTATTCATTATTCAGTTGAATTTGTCACGGTAATTAGATTAATGTTCGTCGACAGCAGCTGTCTAGCATTACAGTATTATGTATGCTCATTGTTTACATATTATTTTCATGCAATGTATATCAAATGTCAATTTCATCAAAGTCAGATTATTTTACCAAATTTTATTAAATAAATTATCATGTTATAGATCGTGTTTTGAACTGAAAGTCGCAAATAACATGAGTATGACATTACACATCGTACAATGATGTAGATAACGAGGTGAAATACCTAAATGTAGTGAAGGTTATGTCTAAAAATATTATTTGTTGTTTGGTGATTAAAACAAACTACTCAAGGATACTTTATTTTAGTATAAAAAATGATTCTGTTGAAATTACTTTACAAAACATCATTCAACGTTTTCAGAATAACTTTCGGTTCGATTTGATTAAACACGGTACTCAAATGCTAGATATATATTTTTGGTCATATTTAATAAAAAAAAAAATATTTATCTTTAAACAAACAATTGCAAATATGAATGACTGAATGTCTGCTTATAAATACCCTGAATTGAAAAAGAAAATATATGTATTATACTTTAAATCAAATCAAAATTGTAGGAATAGATAGTTCAACTTAATACTGAATTATAGTTTCCATGGTGATGCGGGAACGAAGTTTTCTACGTAGACGTGTAGACATGCAGAACGGTGAACGCATTGCAATGTTTTCCAAAGCTTATCCATTCCAAACGTATGTCCCTCTTACCGATGTAAGTTTACTTGAAATATATTTAATCAAAGTACATGCATGATATATAATGCCTAGTAGAGAATCTATACTGGGGATAAAAAGGTAACAATTATATTATTTTCTTCTGCATATCTGTTGTGTAGTACAGTAAGTCACAATAACAGCACTTTAGGAAATTACACCAAGGGAAATTGTAGCTATGAAATTTACAGAGGAAAATCAACAAAAAGGCAAAAGATTTTTTTTTTAATTATGAAAATATCAAGTAAATACTAATAATTTTTGGAAGTGGTTCACTAACTGAAGTACAGGCCACGTCATGCGAGTTCGATTGTCTCTGGCACATATGCAACATAAGTCAGGAAGTTATAATAGAAGTAAACATAAGTTCTCCGACAGTATAAAAAAGGTAAATTTCTTTTGTGAACTTATACGTCATAAAGTACACGGAAGCCATCGTTAATGTGAACATTAACTGAAAACCACATCTGAGTGTGGTTTAAAAGGAATCTATGTGGACAAGATAATAGCAGTAAAGACCGACATGCTCATTGTCTTGAAGATATTGTTTTTCCACAAAGACGTGTATAACTTGAGATCTCTTGATACAAACACTTTGTCAAAGCTAGCGTGACTGTAATATTTGTCGATGATCGTACAAAGCCTAACCACAACTGTGTCATTAGAAAGCCGCTGCACGTGAGCCACAGTTGATGTTGACATGATCAAGCGGCGTATCACACAATTACTGAGCAATGTGGAATTATAAAGACATGACTTAATACCAGATCAGACATTGTTTGTGATGTTCGTGCATCCCCAATGACGAGATCTTCTTTTCGAGAGGTATATGTAAACGCGTAATAGGATCTCTTCTATTCATAAAAATCGAACCAAATACTTTCCGTTTTGTGTAACTTTATCCTATACCATATTATCTTAATACAAAAAGGGCTTCAGTAAGAACAGCGTCGTCCATTAGATTCTATGTCTTATTGGTTGCCACTTTCGATAAGATTTCAGATGTAATGCGACGACATCAAGTTAATATAGAGGTCACCAATTTTGACAAATGCTTATGACCCCCTTTGCAGCCCATGACTCAATCATCGTCCAGAATGTGCTGTATTTGCAATATTGATTACTGCTATGCGACGAATCGGGCGGCTGTTGCTACTAAGCGCGAGATACTGACTCATTCGGGACACCTCATCTCACTTCCGTTTTCAGATTCACTTTGACTCTAATACAGATTATCTTTAGGTTTTCATTCTATTTATTTTCCTGGTTTTTATGGTCTTCCCTTTGAAGAATTTTGAGAGCGGAGTTAGCATGATATTGTCTATCAAATTTTTTCGCGCTTAATCACAACTTGATATGAATACGTGTATATGGTCTCCTGTGAAATGCAAGAAACCGTTTATGGGGTGGTAATGATTTGAACGGTGAAGACAAAGACCGATCTTTGAAGTTTTACAGCAAGATGTATGACCCATGGATATTGAATATTTGAAAACTTTCACGCTCCATACATTGATCAGATTGGATACGAGGACAACATTAGAGCCAATCAAAAAGTAAGTCGAATGCTATGATTTTCCTTCATCAAACCACGCGTGCAATGGACTGACATACAGTGGGAATAGATCACAGAGGTTATAATGCTGGTACAACACCTCAGAAATATCTTATTTGCTGGTCAATTTTATAAACAAATAAGCTCTTTCCTGGCCGCACATTCCACAATGCAAAACCGTACATTCAGAATGAACCAATATCAATTTCTTGTTTTCTGCATTGAGTCTTCCTTTTAACAATTCCATGTCTGTGTGGAAATCATTTTTTCATCAAGACTGTTTGTGAAGTTAGTTTTATAGGTAAACCAAAATTTTGACTTCTTAAAAATTTGTCATAAACTTACAAAGATCGAATACATGAATAAAAATGCTTTACTTTTATCATACTCAAATTATCAATATATCAAGTGGTTCTATACATTTATACTATATTTTACTACAATTCAGATCTTAATACATAAATAGGTTAAGAATTATGTTAATATACGTGTTTAATAGTTTATTTAAAAAGGCCATAAGGACACATTACTTAATATAATGCAAGCAGATAAAGACACGACTGCTGAAAATATAACTTTGTGCAGTGCCCACACACACACAAACACACACACAAACACACACACTCTCTCTCTCTCCACACACACACACACACACACACACTCCCTCTCTCTCTCTCTCTCTCTCTCTCTCTCTCTCTCTCTCATTAACAATCACCTTTGCGCAGTCTTCCATGCATATTTGTGTTCACCTGTTATCATATAAATTAAAACTTGCCTCTGCTGTTTATCGGGCGTTTTAATAACTCTTTTTTTTCGCGGTAAATTGCAGGTGATGTTTTATTCATAGCGGTTCACTCTGACCTTTTCATTAAGTGGTATTTCCCTGTGCAATTTTAGCAGCCATGTCATTTGTCTGTGTGACACTTTGATGGCACAAGGACTTGCACTTTGAGTGCATATACATCCACCGGGACTGAGAGTATGAGCAACTAGCATTTACGACTATAAAACGTTTATAGTCGTTTATTTACACAGTCAACGCGTCAGATAACGGCCCCGAGTTATTGGTGTCAGGGGTTGTATACGATGTTAAAGATTATATGCAAATTAAATCTCAGGTGGGAACTAAATACACTGTGCAGGTATTGTTGTGATATGCAATTCTAAAGTTTATCACAAAACGAGTTTAGACCAAATGACATAACGGTGACATTGAGTAATTTATATGTTCATGGTAAATGAAGGAAATCGTGGATTTTAGTTTGTCGGTATTTACCTTATCAGGTATTACAGGTACTTAAAATTCATGGTCATACGACTATAAAAAACACAAACGTCATGTGATCTACAAATTAAATGTCGGATGCTACTACATAATGATATTAATGATCATCAATAAGTAATGATAAACGGAGAAGTTGCGCTATTGTTAGAGAGAGAGAGAGAGAGAGAGAGAGAGAGAGAGAGAGAGAGAGTAAAGCCAATATTAAAGATGAGGTTCTATACAGCAAAAATACTTGGTCACAAGCTGCTACCGGAAAATTGTAAAAGAATATCAGATTGTTCACACTCGAGTTTTCCATATATAACACTTTTTTTCTTCAGAATCCTTTATTAGTTTCTGTCAAATCATTTAAAAAAAACTTACCATGTAAATAAAATACACGCATTCTGGACATTATTCAGATTTCATTGAAGCTCACATATGTCTACAGTAGTGCCTAATCCCTTGTTTTAGGAACATTAATCAAATGGCACACTGTTCTGAAACTGTTGATTATTTATCCTAGTATATAAACTGACCACTAGCCATTAAATAGGTATCAGTCATATTTTCCATTTTGAGTATCTCTACCCGTGCTTACCTTAATTCTAACTATTCTTATTTTACTATCTTATTTCAATCATTTTTTTTATTTAAAGCGTCATTGTCCACTCTTTTACATTAAATATCTAGCTAATAACAGTTTTGATTTACTGCATAACTCCAACTATTTTTTTTTTTGTTTACTGCCTAATTTCGAGTTCCTTCCATTCCTCATTTACTGCCTAAGTTAGAGTTCTTACCAGTCTACACTTGCTATATAATTTCCAGCCCTAGTATATTGACTTGATGCCTTATAGCTTACTTTATGCCTACCATTCTCATTCTTTATTTACTGTCACAGTTCCTACCTTTATTCGTGGATGTTCTAGGTTCCTGCCATTTTAGACTTTCTGTTTTGGCCAATGGTCAAACGTATCCACAGATAATTGAGATCAACTATTTTTTTCGGCAAAGATCATATATATTACTAATTATATTGCATATTACCTATTTACTCTAAGGATATTGGTCGAATTTCAAATTCTAGGCTTGTTCATGGGTGATTAATAATGCAGCTTTTTGAAACTACATTTAATGTTTCTTTTGAAATATTGAGCCTCAACCAAACAGGTAAAAGTTAGTGTTAAACGTAAGAAGATCAACAAGAAGGAAAATAAATTGTCGATTCTAAGAACATCGTGTCAGCTTCACACTTGACCATATGTATGTTCAGATAATGCGGCAGATTGTAAGACTTCATATCAAACAAAAAAGGTTACAAAACACCTCCCACCTGCAGTTAAAAAGTTCACATACAGTGTAATTCTAACTGACCAGTGGTCAAGCTCTGTAAAGCGAGACTCTTAACTTCAAGACTGATGAAAACACTTATGAAGACAAACGATGTTTCGTTTTGACTTATTTGACCCCAGTTTTAATGAAAGAGAGAATTGCGCGTGTACACTATGGCGCAGATGGACAACATAATAATTTCTACGGCCAAATCGGATCAAATCTTATTTCTTGACGTGATTCGATTAGGATGACCACAATACTGACCGAAAAACACAATACAGCCACCATAAAAAGATATTTCATATGGCTATATACGCGGCATGAATCGTGATTGACCCTTAACTGGACAGCATTTGGCCGGAGCCCTTTAACCCTAAAACGGCTAACCCTTGACCTCAGGTGGGCAACGGACAAAAACATATCTCAGACCGTATTATTTCTCTCATTTGAAATGGCATAAATAGTTGTTCTGAACAAAAAGAACATTTCATCTGGGTTAAAAAGTTCGGACATCGTTGTCTGCGCACTTGTCAAAAGAATCAAAGAAATCGGACTTAATATCGCCGCGTGATCACGTGGCTCTCAGTTCAATATTGTCACCGATTATAGTATTAAAGTAAAACAAGTGGTCGCCTAGGAATAGATAATCTGACCAGTTATACAAAAGTAACCAACAACATGGATGTTATTTTCATAAAACTAAAATTTCAGTTACGTCTAAAATTTCTGAAAATTACAATATCCATGAATACTTGTATAAGCATGCATATACGTTTCTGAAGGTCACATTAGCAGAATGTCTTTACGACACAATAAAGATAACGTCGAATGTGGCTAATATCATCGACTCAACACATAAGATGCAGGTCCCGAATACGTTACGTATTTTCACGAGTTTCAAGAAATTGGTAAAGAGACAAAAATATTCGAAAATGAACATGTTTTTCAGATGAAAAAAAATTGTATTCTTTAAAGTAGTGTTTACATTATTAAAAAAATAATTACCGCTTTCCTTTTCTTGAGGGATAAGCCCCATATGCTAAATTGTATATTTTAATACGTTATGGTTTATCACAGTACGTACGTATATCTAACGTTACTCCAGTAGACGATAGTCACAAGAAGTATCCTCTAGATAGGGATTCATGCAATATGTCACGGATGACGCTAAACAACAAAAATTATATATTTGGTAATTTACTGCAATCCAGAATTCAGTTATAGATGTTCACTATACAGTAAATAATTTCCATGTGTAAAAATATGATGGAATGAGGTAAAAATCACAAACTGAAACCTGAAAAGTACCGAAATTCTTCTTTTGAAGTCATCCGATATATTTTAAAATATGCTAAAGAAACAAGAAAAGATTCTGTTAGGCGATTTTAAAATGCGATTATTATATTTTTGAATATGTTTTGGCATAGACAGTTTGTATATGATTATGAAATGTACATTTACCGATTTCTGAGTATGCTAAAATGCTTACCATACGTTACCTTTTCGCAATGAGTTAAATATGGACCATGAAAACTTTTATCAAGTAACTGAAATTCACAAATTGACTATTTTTAAAGAAAATAGGATGAAAATTTCATTTTTGGCTAGTTTTCTTGCTAACACTTTTGTCACATCATGATCAAAGAAATAATCTAATGTTAATATGATTAAACAGTGAACATTAGCAAATAAAGTGGATATGATAATTGTTCAATATTCATCAGATTTGTATATGACTCCTGATTGTTATGGCAAGTGATACCTTGGTATCTGGGATTCTTGTATTTATATTGTTTACGGAAATAACATACACAATGGGTAGCAAGTGGAATTTAAAATGATAAAATATGAATGTAAAGTAAATGTTGATTTAGTTGGCAAATAAAAGTATCACTTGCTGTGTTGTAAGTTAATCTCACAGTTTTATATCGTTCGTTTATATGGAGATGTCACGAAATGCTGATGAAGGGCAACATATCATGCTACATAATTGATAACTTTTATATAAATATATATATATATATATATATCAATTTTGTGCATACTAGTATACATGTATTTCAAAACATAACATAAAAATGAATCATGTAAGAAAACAGTTTAATCAAGTCTCCCAAACGAAGTTTTTTTTTTTATTAGCGGATAAGTTTTCTGGTTAACTTCCAACAGATCGGTGCTCTTAACCCGAGTCTACACCAATAAGAAATGGACGTCACCATTAAGTATTGTAGTTACCAACAGCAGAATAATAGTAACGAGTGGGGGCCTCCGTGGCCGAGTGGTTAGCGTGTTCGACTACGAATCAAAGGGTCCGGGGTTCAATTCCCGCAGCGCCACTCCGCGGTTTGCCGTCCCTGTCTTTCGGATGAGACAGTAAAAACCGAGGTCCCGTGTCACAGTAGGTGTTCCCACGTTAAAGAACCCTCCCTGCTCTACGGCAAGCAATGCCGAGCACAGGCAAAATTTGTAGCCCTTCACCGGCACACGGTGACGT
>JACSZP010008377.1:0-20491 GCA_016161895.1 Pinna nobilis | reverse complement strand
TTGTCAGGACCAGGATTCACCTCAATGTCACCACTGAGTATCAGTACTATTATTATTTACTAGTATTACTATTAGTACTATTATTATGCAATCTATTATCAAATCAGAACTGGTTCTCAATTCATCTGACCGTTTCTATGATAGTCCAGAAAAAATAGGTCCAAGGATTCCGTGCCTTCGCAACAATATTGTAATGACTATCGTAGGAATACAGCCCAAAGGCAATAAAATTATTATAGAATTAGTCGAGAATAATGTCAGACATCATCAGCCCGATGTATTATTAAAAAATAATGATATTGTAACAAAAGAAAGGGACCGCCGTGGGCTAGATTAACGTGTTGGCCTTCTGAACGTGAGGTTGTGGGTTCGAATACGAGCCATGCTACGGTTGGTCGTCCCTGTCTTTCGGATGAGACAGTTAAAATCGAGGTCCATTGTCACAGTAGGTGTTAAAGTAAAGTTAAATTATTGTTACATTAAAAAAAAAACTCCCTGCTCTACGGTCATAAGTGCCAAGCAAAGGCAAAAGTTGTCACGCTTCCAAGCACACGGTGACGTCTTCATATAAGTGAAAGATTTTTGAATAAAACATACAACAATAAAACAACCAAGCGACCAACAAAAGAAAATGATTAGCAAAGGCAAATGAAAGATAAAATAGTAACAATGGATATATAACTCTGAATCAGGTTTTATTCGCGGTAGTTTTATTTTTGCATGCTTACGCAGGATCACTAAATCGCGATATGTATGTTCTCGCTTAATTCAATAACTTGACATTAATATGCACCGTATAAAAGAAGCTATTGTTGTATAAATGAACGCGTGCAAACTATAGCATCGTGAATAATTGCACAACTAGAGATTCGCCGAAACAAATATCCGCGAAAATGTCTGGATTTACAATATACATTTTAGGAATAAAACGGTATCAACATGAAGACAATAGTGACTTAAGTCAAAAGTTCAACTTAAATAAGAGTTTACACCCATACATTTGATGAATTATCAATTATTTCACAGAAAATTTGAACATTCGTTCACAATATTGTAAAGAAGACACTCTTTAAAAATATTTGTCTTCTAAAGCCACTGTTTTTACTTTGTGTAAACCATGATGCAGTAGGTATCTTCTTTCCTGTGCTATAAAATGCTGGTTAAGAAGCATTACGTCAAGCAAAGAATAACAATCCTCTTAATACATACTTTGAGATACGGAAAATTTTTATCAGACTCGACTTTTTGTTAAATATTTAGTATAAAGGAAATGACGATTAAAGACGACAGCTTTTCAACTTTATTTCAACAGGGTGAAAACAGTTTAGGAGAAAGGATGAACCCAGTCTAAATAAAAGTTATTTTTGTATACACTTATTTAACTAGACGCTTCTGCGTAATCGGATAAAAAAAATGACATACATATACCTGACGTTACCAAAAAGACATGGCTTCTATTTTGCTGAATATAATAATTCCTTTTACACCAACTAGGGGTACGAAAAGTTACAATAGAGAGCGTTTAAAAGGAGAATGTCTAGAAAGCACTTATGTTGTAGTATGAATGGACTGAGAATGATTTTATCACTTCGACAAATGGACAAAAAGACTCCAGGGAGGAAATATTTTTAAAGCTATCTGAGGTCAATATCTCAGTCCAACCTTTTAGTAAAATGTTCACAAGTAGGAGTCACGGAAAGATCGAAGCTGCAAAATACCTCACATCAAAGTGGTTGACTGTACTTAGGTATTAAAATTTAACTGAATTTATTATATGGTTTCGTGATTCTGGATTACAAAATTGTGATACGCTCTCTGAACAACAGTTAAAAAAAGATGGTTGCCCGAAATATTAACAAACATGTTTATATGTAGATATGTACATATTGCTTGGTGATATACACTTGAACATTTTTCATTGTTGTTGGTCTGGCGTTTCAACACAGTTTCGCTTTTATAGATACCTTAACCAATCCTAATCAAGAACTTGAAATATCATCCCTTAATCTACAGTCAGAACTTTTGATCATGGGGTGTCGGTAAAACCTACAGTGACACAAGGCCCGGTTTTAGGTCCAGATTAAGATAATACTTTCATTTTAAATGTAATGCTTGTAGCGACAAAAACATGCTAGCAATCATTTAGCCTTGTCACAAACAAAATTTTAACCCGGAGCACCAATCGATATTCTATCCATAAAGCCACAGTGCCAGTGTTTTGCTTGGTTGCGCTTGGAGTAACTTTGGTAGCAACTGCCCCTTAGCCATGTTTTTGATATTTTTAGTGAAAGTTATGCGTGTCGTTCTGATTGCCGGTGTCACAGCAGTATTGACACAATAAAGACTCATTACTACTCAGTTGCCGTAAAATGCTAAGCAAAGGCCAAGTGTTTTTAAGTCAGTATGGTCAAATAGTAACTTATTCACCATATGGGAGGGAAAGGTAAATCTAACAAAACATCATGTGTCATGTGGAACCGTGTACTCTTTTCTTTCCTTCTAAATAATCTCCTTACACCATGTATGCGGGGCCTCCGTGGCCGAGTGGTTAGCGTGTTTGACTTCGAGCCGAGGGGTCCGGGTTCGATTCCCTCATCGCCACTCCGCGGTTTGCTGTCCCTGTCTTTCGGATGAGACAGTAAAAACCGAGGTCCCGTGTCACAGTAGGTGTTGGCACGTTAAAGATCCCTCCCTGCTCTACGACCAGCAGTGCCGAGCAAAACTTGTCGCCCTTCACCGGCACACGGTGACGTCTCCATATGAGTGAAATATTCTTGAGTGGGACGTTAAATAACAACGCAACAATAACAACACCATGTATGTAATTATATATTTTTTTCATCTGCAATAAACTTTCAAGAAAAATGATGAAAAAATCGCCAGGGAATATATTATTTGATACTCTGACTGAACAAGAAATATTAGTGCTAGGGGAATGTTCTTGTAATTGATCAGTTTGTGGTATAAAGTTTCCTGTATGCATTTTTGTGTCATAGTATGCCATTCAATTATGTCACAGTCGAGTCTTTCGTCTAAATATAGTCCAATCTTGAAAACTCGAACGTCAATCTGTCGAAGTTTTCGATCTCTCGAAGTACAGTTACGATCCCGATTTTTCCCTTAATTAAGCAGTCTCCATCTTTCGAACGTCGACGTCAAAATTTTCGATCTCTCAAATAAATTACTAAGTTCAAAGCTTTAAAAACCTGTGAAATATCTCAATCTTTTGAAATGCGAATTATCAGCAGAAATTGTAATATTTATCCAAGTGATGAGTGATGAGAATAGTGTCCGAGAAAAGGAATGAATAAGAGGGTTGGGTGTCAGTTAATACTGTCCAACCGGAGAGATATATATTTTATTTGAAAACTCGAAGTTCCTAAAACTCGAATTTTATCAGCTCAGTATAATAGAGCTTCCCTTTGGTTGACATGGTTAATATCAATAGAGCTCAAAACTAGGCTATAAGACTAGGGGTATTATGAGATCTCTATGCGAAGTGGCATCAAAACTGGTATGTTGAAGGTTGGATTATGTATTAGGTTTAAGGTAGATTACTTTTGCATTTGTTTTGGCATTGATGGATTATCATTTTTAATACATTTAGGCGTCATGCTCCTCATAATCCTTCTTAATAAAAAGGAAATGAGCAAAGTCGATTCATTCCAAGACAGATAACTCTAAAAGTAACAGACATATTTCTGACTATATAGTAGCACCTCAACTAAAGATCACCTCACAGGATATTATCCCACAATACATACCATCGATTCTTAATACCATAAACCTATTCTAGGTGTTTTAACCATGTCAATAACAAGACCAGTTTTACCAAGTAACTTGGGTGGTCTTATGACCGAGGTTCCGCTATAGTAATCCTGCATTAAAACTCGCAAATTTATCATGTTACAGTAAATGCAAGTAAAGAGAGATAACTCCGTAAGTAATAGGCGTCTTTTCTGTCTAAGAGTCATCCATTTTGTCAAAAATTCATCAGACACTATATCAAATGAGTCGATCCATACCTGTACAAATGTTTGGAGCTGGTTCCTGACGTCATCAGGACAACTTTTCATCTGTTTCTGCAGACTTTTGATGCTGGTGGTGGCTTGTTTGACTTCCGCTGTCAGATTTTCAACAGTAAACCTAAAGAAATAATAAACATACATAAGTGTACAATATGACAAGGGCTATCTCAAAATAAATCATACACCCCCTTTATTTTATCCGTTTTTAACATATGGTATATTTCTTATTTGTTATGTATTCAATGCCAAGGATTATGAAATAAAATATTTAATTTTTTGGTCATCCAAGTTAGCGTTGTTAAGAAATCAAACTTTGTTACATTCGTTTCTACACGACCAAAGGGACTATAAAGCACAAGTAGGGCGATAGCAACAGATCCCTCTCATTTATTTTGATAAGTAACAGAAACTCTACGGAGAAGTGCTCTTCTTAAAGCCGAAGAGTTGAAGTCTCGAGAAGGCAACCAATTTCTTAGGTGCTTTGGATGATTTAACAGTAAGTGGGGATATGTTTAAGATAAATTCCTCAAGGTGTCTTACAAATGCAAACATTTGAAGCTTTTCACTGGTCATGATGCATCTGTAATAGTTTAAAATTATACAAGACATTAAACAACATCATAACGACAATCGTTAAACAACAAATACGGTTAAAGTACCTTGAGGCGGCACTGAGATCAGGGGACATTTCATCCACAAACATTAGGGCATCCTTGTTTTCCTTCTCAGCCTCCCCTACCAGGAAATGAAGTAAGGTGAAGCGTGGCTTATTGGCACGTGTATCCATCAGTTTATTTAGAGAACTGATACGGAACCCAAAGGCATTGCCAGCATATCCGCCCTAAAAGAAAAAATTATGCCTTCCTTTAAAAACCGACAGAGGTAATTTTCAAATCGATTGACAGAATTTTGTAAAGAATCCTTCAGAGATTGTTCTCGTTTAAGACTTTCTGGATTTATTCGATGTCAGAATATATCACTGTGTTACCAAAACAATATTAATGATTTAATACAACAGGATTTCATCTTAGATTTTCAGCATGATTTGTTATTTTTCCGCTATTTCTGATGGTGTTCATCACTAAGTTATCGGGCCTTCGTAGCCAAACGGACAGAGCATGGCGCTTCAAACCACTCGGTCTCTCACCTCTTGTCAGCGTGGGTTCAAGCCTTGCTGGAACGTAAACTGATTACGTGAGAAAGTTTGCCAGTTTACTTGCGGATAGCCAGTGGTCTTTCCCCGGATACATTTGTAACCGGGCTCTCTCCTCCACCAACAAAAACTGGATGTCACCAAATGACTGAAAGACTGTCGAGTGTGGCGTAAAGCAAGAAAAAAACTAATTTATCAGATAACACGCCGTCATTAAATTACAAGGGAGCATAAGAATTTGTTTCATATAATTTACAAGCTTTTCCTGATTATCAATTCTAAAAAAAAGTTAATCATGTAAAAGTCATATGAAAGAAATTGATTGAGAATTCCTTGCCGCTGTAAGAACCGAATCTTTAATTACATGTAGCTTTATACCTGACATGATCAATGCCTGTAATGTAACTACTAACATCAATGAATAATTAACCTGACCGACCAGAATGTGACTCTTCCTCGGAATAATCAACCATTCTAATCAAATCAATACAAATAAGGAAACTCACCGCATTAAGAAAGTTTCCTGTGTGTAGCACAAACCGCAAAAACATTTTAAAAGATTCGTTTTCTAGGAGATGTCTGCATGCTTGAATGAATGTATTAATGTTCGGTTGCAGGGTTACCATGACAATACGGAATTCGTCTTTCAGCACCAACCCCTCAATTCTCACTTTGTACGCAGGTAGTTCGGACAAACAGAGATAAAATTTTTCAGCATTTCCAAGTTTTTCCTTATCCCCGTCAAAGCTTTTAATTGTTGCTATCTAGAAAACAAAAGAATAGGAAATCAAAGATCGCAAATCTCAAATCTCACCTCAAGGGGATTTCCAAACTAGATATACAGTGGAAGCTAGCTGTCAAGAACATCAAAGTGGCTGACTAAAATTGGTCTGATTAATAAAGCAGTCGCCTTGGTGTGATCAAAATAGCCCAAAATAACGATAAACAGATTGAATCCGATGGTCCTTGCTGCGAAGTGTTCCATTAAGTGAGGCGGTATTTCGGCGAGGTTCCACTTCATAAACTACAATAACATGTTCATTCAAACAGATCAACTGGTAGCGTGCTGTATTTTAAAACGAAGTCAGTCTGTACACATATTCATGTATCATATATGCAACAAAGTTCATACAGAATATCATAGGTAAGAAATAAAACATGAACTCGGTCGCCAACAAACGGACAATTACATTAGACGCTTCTCAAACTGACATATAGTGTGAACAGAAAATACAAATGACTTAGGCAAAATCATGTCAGATTTAAGTTTGAAGATGTATGATATCTTTAAGAATCATAAGATAAAGATTTTTTATGAAACTCAACAGTGTTACTTTGGTAAAGGGGCATAACCTTCCATACGGCAGATCCAGGGTTTATTTCTTGGTGGGTTGTGGCTTTTTTCAGTCCCTCGAATGAAACGGAAAAAATCAGCAGACCTGTGTCACAGTGGATATTTGTATATTAGAAATCCTCCACTGCTCTGCTTATATACCTGAAGTGTTGCGCTTATATCGGTGTTTGCTGAAGTTTCCATATAAATCAAACATTTTCAAACAGAGTGGTAAATAACGCCAACATAACTGATATTCATTTGTAAAAAAGCGTGCTCATTTACCTCCATAAGAAACCATATTTACCTCATCAGATTCTGGCAAATTTTTTTGCAGACCTCGTAGACGTTCCGGTCCAATCTTTGTCACATTCCCCTCTTCTACCATATTTACAATGTCTTTATGGCTGCATTTGAATTGCTTTAGAAATATGTTGACATTCATACTCTTCTTAACGTCAAGTAGTAATATCTGTGAATATAAATTACCATTTAAAAAAAAACAAGCTAAGGAATTGTATCCACGATCTTTAATACTAATACTCTAAACTTTGTCACTGAACTATTCAAATAGCAATTTAAATCGTAGAAAAAGCTAAATAGTACCGTAATCTACACAGGTTCTTAGCATACTTTAATTAAGACTTTACACACATAACTTTTTAAAAAATCTTTTAGAATTGACCAAACATTACTTTGCATTGGAAATGTTAAATTTGTATTATAAAACTATCCTCTGACGACGACTTCATTTATAGCTGATTGAGGAAGAAGTGTTCTGCGATTTGGGCACATTTTACTTACAGCAAAACCAGAGAATTATATTTTGTATTTAAAGAAACAAGTAGTATCGGTAATTGAATTAAGAATGAAACAAAGACTTCAAAGAAATTCTGCGTCACCCTCATGATGAGACAGTCGAAATCAGAATTATTGGAAACTAAGGAAATGACCTTTCCTGTAAAAAAAATTGTTTTTTAAATAGAATAGAATAGTCGAAAAGTAATACATATTCAAGGTGAAGTATCTAATACAGAGTCCGAAATCCGGGGTTAAGATCAGCCGGTTCAAAAGTTGGCAACAGAGAAATAGCAAAGCCCAGTAAACAGTTGAACAGACCAAATAGTAAACAGAGGAATCCACCTAACTGAACTCTTATATATTGAAATCGCGCTTGACTTGTAATGATTTTGACTTCCCGCCTAAATTACTTGCTAGTTTTTTCAATCAAGTTTTTTTTTCTTTTGAAAATGCATCATCCGTTGCTTCCAATATACCTGGTATCGACTGTACTATAAAACAAACTCTGAGTATTGGGACATTTAACGTCTTTCATTTTAAATTATTGGTTTGTTCCCGTATACATTCAAATCGCCTAAAGTAGACAATGTGTCATTTATATATAACTTGTAGATTTAAAAAGAATTATACCTCTTTCGGTTGTTTGATTTTCTTAGTATCACTCAGGTTTGGTTTCTTAGCCTGTTTCTGGCAGAACAATTGTTCTATGGCGTCATATTGCACGTGGATAGAGTCCTCCATACTCATAATTTCCTTCCACACATTTTTATGAGCTAAAATTTATGACAGGAAATAGCTTAAAGCCCTACTGCATATAAAGTATCCAAAAAACTTTTTTATTTCTTAAACTGACAGGTTTGATCATATATGAATATGTTTAAATAATATAATAAAACAGAGTGAATGTACAAATCGATATAGAAAAGATACGTATGCATTTTCATCTTTGAGGCAAAACCTTCATTCACGTTGGAGAAACTACTGTTGATGGGTAAATGAGAGAAATAAAAATTCATAAAACACAGTTAAGTCCTAGTAAAACTCGCATTGATTTTAAATACATGTACATAGTTTAAAAATTAAAACAGAAATTACTGTGTAAAATGCCTTCAGAAAACTCCTTGATATTATCTCAGCTTCTTTACTCACATGATATCGTCTGCGGTGGAACCTTTGTCCAGTTAAATGTTTTCATTTTATGTTTTGGTGTTGGCGTCCAGATCCCTTGAGGTGCAGGTGTTGGCGATGAAAACGATAGCGGTGTAGGAACAGGACGGGTTTTCCCAAAGCCTCCAGGTGGTGGCGGTGGTGGTGGAACCATTCCTACGCCCGGTGGAGGTGGTGGTGGCACTCCAACGCCTGGTGGAGGTGGTGGAGGTGGCGGCACTCCCATACCTGGTGGGGGTGGTGGAGGTACACCCATCCCTGGAGGAGGCGGCGGTGGTGGCGGTGCTGGTGGTATTCCAATACCAGGTATTGGTGGTGGTGGAGGTGGTGGTGCTGGTGGAACCCCCATGCCTAGTGGGGGTGGGGGTGGTGGCGGTGCTGGTGGTATGCCCATACCAGGCATTGGTGGTGGTGGTGGCGGTGGCGCTGTAGGTACGCCCATGCCAGGCATTGGTGGTGGTGGTGGTGGTGGAGGTGGTGCTGGTCCTGGTGGTATACCTTGACCAGAGATAGATGGTGGTGGTGGAGGCGGCGGTGGAGGAGGGACTGAAGATTGGGATTTGATTTCTGCCTCAGAGACTGAGTTTGTTTTCTTGTCTTCATGATAGTCTGGACAAGATTTATCATTCTGGACATTGGAAGACTGAAGTTTTGATTCTGTATGTAAGGCCTCAAAAGTAGTAGCATTTGAAGTAGAATTATCCTGCTGATCACCAAGAAAGTTAAAGTTTTTGTCAATTACTTCCTTTGCTTTAGCATATTCGCTTGCACCAGGCATATTAACAGTTATGTCACTACAGTCGACAGGGGATTTCCCATCCGAAAGTCCGTCGGCAGCTTCCGTACTCTGTGTTGATGTGCCAAGTGTAAGCTCGCCAGTGGATGGTGAAATTTTTGCTTTGAATGATTTTTTCAGTTCCTGCACTGTTGCATTGCCATTCAGAACTGTGTGGGGTTTATCACTGTTTATTTTATCACTGTCCGTTTGAACAGATTTACACATTGTCACAGGTTTTATCACAGAAGACACGCTCATAAGAGTGGGTAATTGACCCTTATTTACAGTTGAAGTATCGATAAGAAGCGCTCTTCTTGCAGATATTTCGATGATGTTCCATTGAGTGTCACTGTTGACAAGTAAATGTAAATTATCTTATTAGTGTAACGAAAGGCTAGAGTTCAATGTAAATCAGCATTAAATAATATAAAATTTTGATGTTTTTTCCGGGAAAGATAACCTCTAACCAGAAGTCCTTAATGCTACAAATATCTTGAAAGATTGAGCAACGAAATTTTGGTACATGTTGTTTCTTAATAAATCTTCATAACAGTCATCGACGCAAACAAATGTGAAATAATATTAGCAATAAAACAAAACAAATGCATGATCACCATATCGAATGCTAACTGTATGGTATGGTATTGTTGTTTAACGTCCCACTCAAGAATATTTCACTCATATGGAGAAGTCACCGTGTGCCGGTGAAGGGCTACAAATTTTGCCTATGCTCTGCACTGCTGGCCATAGAGCAGGGAGGTTTCTTTAACATGCCAACACATACTGTGACACGGGACCTTACTTTTTACTGTCTCATCCGAAAGACGGGACGGCTAACCGCGGAGTGGCGCTACACGGCTCGAACTCGGATCTTCCGATTCGCAGTCGAACACGCTAAACACTCGACCTAGGAGGCCCCAATGCTAACAGTAAAAGCTACTTTCTTTGTACATGATGGAAACAACAAAAGGGAACTGACAGGAAGATATTTAGGGTCATTGTCAAAAGGCCTATTACCACGGTAATAAATTGGCAAAGGTGATTATTTTGTGGATGTGGTTACCGAAAATGATGTCAAAGAGGACTGTTGGTGAATTGGTTGGTTGCATTGTTGTTTAACATCCCATTCAAGAATCTTTCACTTATATGGAGACGTCACCGTGTGCCGTTGAAGGGTCACAAATTTTTACTATGCTCAGCACTTATGGTCATAGAGAAGGGAGGGTCCTTTAACGTATCAACACTACTGTGACACAGGACTTCCGTTTATACTGTCTCATCAAAAAAGGACAGGAACAGCCAACCGTGCCGTGGCTCGGGCTCGAACTCCGGACCCTTCGATTCGAAATCAAACATGCTAACCACTTAGCCACGGCGGAACCCAAGAAGACTGTAGAAGACAAGCTGAATGCAATAATGCAAACTTTTCATTACTCTTTCGTTTGAAGGCAAATAGTATTTAGTACAACCGGAATACAGGAATAATTACAACCTCGATAAATTGAAACTGAAGGAGGAATTAATTTTTCTACCAACAAACGGGGTTTCCAAATTATCCGGGTAAAATCAGTTATAAATAAGTTTAGCTGAGAAATTAAATTTATTTCAAATTACCGGTAAGCGGGAGTTAAATATATCAGAGTTAGAGTTCAATATAAGTCGGTTTTAATGTAGTCTATTGAGATTACGTACATGTATTTTTAACCCGTTTTGAAACTAAATATATTTAATATTTACCTCAGTGGATTTTCAGGTTCTATTTGAAGTAACGTCTGCAGCACAGATAGTAACACATCCTCTTGTGGAGTATTGTAAACCTGTAACACAAAGTATCATAATGGTATGGTATTGTTGTTTAAAGTCTCACTCAAGAATATTTCACTCATATGGAGACGTCACCGTGTGCCGGTGAAGCGCTATAAATTTTGCCTATGCTCGGCACTGCTGGCCGTAAAGCAGGAGGGTTCTTTAACGTGCCAAAACCTACTGTGACACCGGGCCTCGGCTTTTACTGTCTCATCCGAAGGACAAGGACGGCCAACCGCAGAGTGGCGCTGACGCAGCTCGAACTCGGATCTTCTGATTCGCAGTCGAACACGCTAACCACTCGGCCACAGAGGCCCCTAAAGTATCATAAAGAACTTTCTATCTATAAAACGACAATACTATGTTATAACTATCATTATTTTGTTCATAAGGCAAAATACAAATCTGGTGAATGCAGAATTAATACGCACCTTTGGATATCCAGAGATTGGACCAGGTGCTATGGACGAGTGAGTATACCATGTCGATACAACATACTATGAACCATACTGTAAAACCATTTATTAAGCCGAAATTTTCGAACAATTATATGAGAACAATTACTTACGACAAATTCTAAAATCATTTTAATATTTTAAGCCACGTAATTCTTCTACACTTACATGTATATCATAAAGAATATTGTTTCGGTAATAAATGCTGATTTTCCAGTGAAAATGTGGAAACTTTTTTAAACTGTTACAATTTCGAATTTTACTCGTGGCATTCATGATAATTTGGAATCAAATATTCATTGCAAACCTCTGTTCTAACTACACTCAAAACAATATAGAAATGGCCATAATTTTAATGGAAGAAACATTTCATTATACTTCAAAATAATATCTGATAATAGCCTGATTGTTATTAGGTTTAATGATATTGAGTTAAATATTAATACTCTCATTAAACCACACAGTAAAAGACAAATGAATTGAAAATTTGACCGAAAATACGAATAGACCGTAAATAATACAAAACGAACTTGTAAACGTATGCAGGTTTGAACATTAAGCTTACTTTTGGTAGTATAGTGCAGAAAGAATATTGAAGAAAATTCAACTGTTTGTAGGTTTGTGAAAAATCGAGATATTTTCTTCCCAAATTATTTTTGCATGACAAGTAATTTCATTTGAGTGAATTTGAAGATGTTAAATAAAGTCATGGATGTCTATATGATAAAACGTCACACAGACAGATTTTACTATGCACAATGACACATGAATATATACATTTTAGGTGCCTCCATGACCAAATTTTAGAGCATTGCCCTTTAAATCAGTCTTTCACCTTTTGTCAGCGCGGGTTCGACTCTCAGTTGAACTTAAGTTGATTATGTGAGAAAGTGTGCCAGTTTACTTGCAGGAGGCCGGTGGACTCTTCAAAAGTACATTTGTAACGGGGTTATCTCCTTTATCATTAAAATCGGCCGCCATCATATGGCATAAAACCAAAACATATAAGCCTTTATGTATTATTTCATGATAACTGACACAAAAATGAATCATAAAAAGACATGTTGTACTTCATGTACCAATGTTTCTACCTTTTGAAATACAGCAACAAAGACTTGTTTATGGTCATTTATGTCGACGACATCCGGGTTCAACTCTGCAAATTCCTCGTCATCAGAGTGCTTCTCATCATCGAACACATCACACTGAATGATCAAATCTTCGTCGTCTTCATTTCTGAGATTATTTATTATGTCCAGCAGATTCAATCCTGATTTGAAGAAGAAATACAGAGTTGAATTAAATGCATGACACATCCATTCCAAAAGTTTCGAAACAAACCATAACAGTCTTGAAAATAATGTCTTTAATACAACACACAAAAACATTCACGGTTATCCTCTAATTAAGTACATGTACGTCTTTATCCTTAATTCTGTTTGGAACTTTACTACTAGATTTGAAAATTGAAAAAATACAGCAAAAATTTTTATGTCGTATACATGTGTATATTGAAAATATGTTTCACAATATCTTTACTCAATCGTCGTCATATGAATGTGACACAATGATTTAAAACAAACTTCTTCAGAAGTGCTTTAGAAATAAAAAAAAAATAGGCTATTTTCAAACAGGTATCTAATGTGTGTGCTAAATTAATCTTAATTTCTAAAAATATTGTGACAAACCATGAGAATTTTAGCCCAAAATGAGGTACTAGGGCAAAATTGGGATTTGTTCTCATATCATAGCAATTACCCTTCTAAACATTAAAAAAGACGTTATACTTTTAGACTCCATTCAGTTACTGAGTTTTATTCATTCCTATGTGTTTACAAAAATTATTAAGTGTAGTTTTCAGGTTTGGTACCACGTTGTCGTCATATTTCTGCATATTACGTAATACCTCCTTTGGGCACAAAATCTCATGGCGGGTCACACATTAAAGACTCCTTAACAAAGCACAAAAGACAAAAGTTGAAGACGTAAAATTCGTGTTAACTTCCTAAAAAACACAAAAAGGCCCTTCTATAATTTTTGCGAAAATAGAAGGTTTCTGAAATAATTCGCTTATTTACTATCCTAACAAACGAAATGTTCCACACCTACATGAAATAACAGCATTCTGCAACAGAGGACTTGTAATCATCCCCTCCCGCCCACGGGCACCTGCGCATTCAGACACAAAGTCAAATAGGGAGATGAAATAAGAAATCCACATATTCAAACAAATCTGAATAGAAAGACATATTTAAATCATATGTCATCTTTGGCGACATTTTGATGCACTGATGTATAGACGAAATGAAGCATCGACGTGAGCGTCGAATCCAGCTTATCCAACTTCCGTCGCAGTGGACGTTTAAATTAATAAATATGTAGATACTGATATAAAAAAGGACTTCACCATAATTGCTGGAAGAAAATGATTAGAACATGTTAGATAATTACTGGGAGAGAATAATTAGAATACACTAGATATTTACTAGGAGAAAATAATTAGAATATGTTAGAGAATTACTCGGAGAAAATGATTAGAATATGCTACATCAATTTTTATTCATTAAGCTGAAATGGCTTCAATGCAGGTTGTTGTATTAGCAGTGTATAGATTTCATTTTCTCCTGTCAGTCAATTTCTATATGCCAAATACATAAAAGTACTGAATTCTCTCTCAGCCGCAGATCATTGGAAGTTATCATTCGTATTCAGATTTCTCTATAGAATAAGATAATTTCCTCTAGTCTACATTGTGATATTATATCTCCTAAAATTGATTTATAGCCCGTGTAGACTTCTGCAATAGACTATCTACAGACAGACATATCAAAATCAATTTACGGACGACCAAAACGCACAGAGGACCACAAACGGTAATGGCGCTAGGTAAAAACAAAACAAAGAAAGAGTAGAAATTTTCAATGAGAAATTATACATATCCGGTGAATATTAGACAGACATGGTACTCGGAAACTAAAGAGGTGGCATCAGGTTCCCTAGAGGAAAAAATTTCCCCTTTTGAATGGACACGACCGCCATGCTTCCATATAAATGAAATAAACCAGGAAATAGTTCTTACAAGTGATAGGGATGACGTAACAGCTATTGGTTGGTTGGTTGGTTGTGTTGTTGTTTAATGTCCTACTCAAGGATATTTCACTTATATGGAGACGTAACCGTGTGCCGGTGAAGGGCAACGAATTTTGCCTATGCTCGGTACTTATGACCATAGCTTATGAGCAGGAAGGGTTCTTTAACGTGGCAAAACCTACTGTGACACAGGACCTCAGTTTTTACTGTCTCATTTGGAAGACAGGGACGGACAACCGTCCCATGGCTTGGGCTCGAACATTTTTTGGGGTGTTCAGGTGCCTCAGGAGGTCTGATTTTAAACGTATCGTGGGTCTTGAAAAAAAGATCCTTTGGCACACAGAAATCATACAAGATACGCTATCGATAATGGTTAGAAAATGTTTAAATTTCGGCCAATCAAACTTGGTTTGCTAGAGACGACAACAAAGACTATACAATTAAGAAATTATAGTTGTTTAATACCATTAAAATCTAAATCTCACTAAAATCAGGTCATTATGAAATTTTGACCACAAGCTTTTGTTTGCCCCAAAAATGTAAGAAATCAAAACGATTTAAATTACAATTCCTTGATATCAATAAATGCAATATTTCACCTCCTTCGACAAGTTTCCGAAACATATTTCGACAGAGGGTTTTGAATGACACTTTTGGTCGAAAACATCAAATTTATGGTAAGATAGGCAAGCCATCTCCTTGTCAAATAAATTGAAAGTCATTTATCCAAAAATTCGATAATTCACCTCCTCTCCCCACTATTGCATTTGTTTTGATGACAAATTTGTTTTGTGACTGTTAATTTTCTTCTTAAAAATACAAAACTTATTTTCAAAACATATAAAACTTTCACGAGCTTTACTCCATTAGGATTCCGTGGGGGAAAATAATCGCAAAGAACTGTTCATAATTCCGAAATATCTCCTCAAACAGAATAGTTATATACAGTCGAACATTAATAAATTGAAACAGAAAGGAAATGAATTTTCTTCCAATGGTAAAATTAATCAGAGAGTTCTAAACAATGCAAATTACACGGGATCACAATATTCCCGGGTATTATATAAGTGGGTTCCAATGCAGTAGTCAGTTCAATCTACTTAAAACACGATTTTCAATATGGTCCTCTCTAGAAGATCTAATGAAACCCCGTTGAGAGGTCAAATCCCATGACCTCGACGTCTCCACCTTAACATGCATATGCAAATGGTTTATTGATGAATCACAATGCTTTTTATAAAACGCGAATAGGAGATAAACACTGTTTCAGACTTGATCTTGTTTATCCGTTCTTCGGTAAACTCTAATCTATGCTTAAACAGCTTTTCATCATCTCGCTTACTAACAGGTGCGAAATTCTCCTAGAAAAACAGCATAAAACACATTGAGTTACGAGAATAAATATATGCCGTGATGTTGTTGCTATGGATGCCGCGCTTTGTGGCTGACGCACGTCGACTCCAAGCGGCTACGACATTGAACGCACCGACGTTATACTGTCGAATTCTGTAGACGGAAATTTGATTGCAAAGGTCATGGGATTTGTCGCCTCAATGTGGTTTCATTAGATTTTGTAGATCAAGTATTAATTAGATTATAGTCAGAAGAGACCTACCAAGAACTTCGTTCCGGATCCGCATTCTATCTTCCAAAGACTCCGTGGCTACGAGGATGCAATTGATAAAGGCCATAAGTGTTGTTTTGTATGGAATAAGCTCCGCCATCCTCAATTCATTCATCACCAAACTAAACCGGTACCGTTGTTTCTTCTGTACCTAGAAGCATAAACACGTAAGACAAGATATATTATAGGAATAGAGACCCTCTTTTTCTGTCAAACTGAAATTCCGTAACGGTCAACTAGGTCAGGATGGTGGAGGTAAAACTTTTTAATTTGAAACTTCAATTTTACCTATAAAAATCCTTGGTTAGGCCTAAGTAGCAACCTTGTCAACTAAAGTTTCAGCAGGGCTCCAACCCGACCTGATTGGAGATGAGAGACAGAATGCATTTGTTTTAGGTTTAAACCGCATCTCTCTAGCCATTCGCCCACCCGGGGAATCCGTAGAGGAGTTTAAAAGGTTCGCGATTTAAATCCATGTAATATATTCTATATATTTTTTGTACAGTGAAATTAAAGTACCAGGGGATATTCAAAAATCCATGCCCTAATAAACATAAAAAGTTTGGAACAATAAACGTCTCAAAGTGGAACAATTTGAAATTCCCACCGGGATGGGATCAGTTGTCCTGAAGGATCCAGCATCTCCTGTTGGCATGCCACAACCAGAAAACGGGTTTTCGGCTCTTTGGTAAAATAGTTTACGGTTCACATTTAAAGCTATCCTCCATAAAAGATGATAGCCGGCCGTATGTGATCCACCACAACTGTAAAAAATAATATTTTTTATGGAGCACCTGACAACTTAGCATGAACATGTTAGAAATTTATAAATACGCTTCTTTGATAAAATTAAAATTCAGGCATGTATTTTCCCTTGTAGGAAAATAAAAATTAATAATATCAATGTGACTTAAGAAATGTTTTCTGTTTGACAATATAGATTTTTAATACAATTTTAAAGTTTCGATTGCAAATAATGGGATAAAAATGAACTGAAAAGGTGATTTGAAATTCTAATAAAATGGCATGTAAAATTAAAAGGTCCCCGTCCCAATTTTTGTAAATGGATATTTAATTTTTTCTTTTGTTCTCCACATTCCAATATATTCTTATCCACTCATCATGCATTTTTAATTGTAACTGGTTCTACAGCCAAATCTATATCTTTTCAAAATCTAATACACTTGTGTTTTTTATTTTTTTATTATTATAGCAACGTGGGAAGCATTTACACTTTGTTGAACTCAATGAAATTCAAGACTTCTTCTGTTGTCATGGTGACATAATCCATTAGAAATTAAGCCAAGATGATGTACTATTTTGAGCTAACAGGGTGTATTCGCACCTGATTAAATTTTCAGTTGAAGTGTTTCTTTTAATAACAGTAATGTCTTAAAAGTAGAAAAAATATTAATAGATTTGTGGGAGTGTCTGGCAGTTTTTCGCCTTGATCGAAAGTGTGTAGCAGAGTCTAGGTGAAACAATGCATTAACATACTACATTTACCCATGAATTATACAAAACTGTATAGTAAGTTTTTAAAATGAGAACGAACCTAGCATGATACTATGTACCTGTACTTGTGTTTGAACAATTTACCTTGTACAACAATGTATTTTTCAGTTACGTCTTCCTTCAATACTTCATCAAACATGGACTAAATGTCGTACTTCGAAAAAAGGGGAGATTGAAGATACCAAGGGATAGGGAACTAAAACATCGAACAACAGACAACATCATGACCAAAACAAAATTAGACGATACTACAACCAATGATTTACACAACATATGAAACAAGATTTAGTCACGTTAACCCTGACTACGGAAAAGGGAGCATATTTGTAAATCGTGACATCGACCAGCCCTATCGATCAACCAGGTCAAGATGGCAACCGTAAAACTTTTGCAGTAATGTTGGTTAGTTGGTTGTATTGTTGTTTAACGCCCCACTTATATAATTATGAATATTTTACATATATGGAGACAGTCAAAGTGTACCGGAACAGGGCGACAAATTTTTAAATATACTCGGCACTTATAGCCGTAGAGCAGGGGGAGGGTGGTTCGTTAACGTGCCAACACCCACTGTAATACGGGATCTCGGTTTTTACTGTCTCACCCGAAAGACATGGACGGCCAACCGAACCGTGGCTTAGGCTCAAGCTCCGGACCTCTCGATTCGAAGTCGAACACGCTTACCACTAGGCCATTGCGGTCGGTTTTGCAGTAATGATTCAATCTAACACTCAGAGTCACTCATGTTTATGTGAAATAGTGCATGGGTGTGATTGTGACCTCGCTGCAAATTTGACTACGGATGACTTCGTTCATCGGATCAAGATACAGGGCTCGCTGTGGGTGTAATGGGTCGACAGGGGATGCTTACTCCTCCTAGGCACCTGATAAAAAATCTGGTACATACGGGGTTCGTGTTTGCCTAACTTTGTATTTTGTAGCCTATTCCTTATAGGAGTTATGAGATAGGTTGATCTACCATACCTTTACCTTTTCTATGGGGGCCTCCGTGACCGAGTGGTTAGCGTGTTCGACTTCGAATCGAAGGGTCCGGGGTTCGATTCCCGCAGCGCAACTCCGCGGTTGGTCGTCCCTGTCTTTCGGATGAGACAGTTAAAACCAAGGTCCCGTGTCACAGTAGGTGTTGGCACGTTAAAGAACCCTCCCTGCTCTACGGCAAGCAGTGCCGAGCACAGGCAAAATTTATCGGCCTTCACCGGCACACGGTGACGTCTCCATATGAGTGAAATATTCTTGAATGGGACGTTAAAACAACAACAAAACAAACAACAAACTCTTCATCAAGGCCTCTTACTTCTCTGTGTATTTATTTCTTTAAATGGAGCACATGTATCTTTCCAACATTCTTTTTTCTTCTTTCCATATTCTATCAAAGCTAGCGCATCGTAACAAAATTATATGTAATCTGGAAATTAACAAGTCATAACGGAATTGTAAAAATCGTCAGATATAGCTGAAATAACAACTTTATACTAAACTGATAAACTTAACAATTAAATACAATTTAAATTGTTATGTTGTTGTTGTTTGTATTTTGTGTTTGTCGTACGCTATTGTTATTATATGACCGTCTTTTGATAGAATGTAGGCCCATATAATGTTATTGTCCTTTTCTCTTTTCGGTTTTCGTCCGCAGGTTTGTACTCTAGAATGTTCATCTCATATCAAATAAAGTTCATATCTTTTGTAAATATCACTCTTGTCAACCTAGATAGTCATGACCTTTACGAAAGGTTATATCTCAATGATACCAAAGGTCACAGTGCATATGGTTTGAAAATTCATGTCCATAATTTTTTGCAGTTTTATACGGTTGTGGCCCAGGGTAAAAGGGTATGCATCACAAGGCACTAGGCCTATGGTTGCATCTGCAAGAATAACTGATGTCACGATGCAGAGGGTCGGCAAATCCTCATCCGGGCCACATATTTTAATTTATCATCTCCCTGCATGGTTTTGAATAATGTTTTACAGTCGGTAGTATGTTGGGTTGCTGTTTAACGTCCCACTCAAGAATCTTTCATTCATATGGAGACGCCACCGTGTTTGTGTATTGTTGTTGGACGTCTCACTCAAGAATCGTTCATACATATGGAGACGTCATCGTGCGCCGGTGAAGGGCGACAAATTTTGCCTCTGCTCGGCACTTGTGGCCGTTGAGCAGGGAGGGTTCTTTAACGTGCCAATACCTACTGTGACACGGGACCTCGATTTTTACTGTCTGATCCGAAAGACAGGGACGGTCAATCGTACTATGGCTTAGGCTCGAACCTTGGACCTCCCGATTCGAAGTCGAACACGCTAACCGCGCGAGTCCCGGATGTTTTATAAAATCATTGTCCACGGCCCAAGGGTGTGGTATGACATTGAACCAAGGACATAATATTATTAACTGCAAGAACAAGATCACTGTCTGTGTATTTTCTCATCCTCTGTACGACTTAGAATGAAAATTTACTGACAGAATCGCTGTCAAGGATCCAAGCGAGCATCACGATTTAAACTGATGTCATATCAGAAAGACCCATTTCCCTGTGCATATGGGAAGTCAACCATTGTCCGTGTCATATCATTTTATGTGATAGCTTACATCAGAGACATATAATACAGATTACTACTGTATTATTACTTAGATACTGTATTATATGTCTCTGCTTACATGGATTAAAAAGTATTATCATATATCTACTAAGTATATGAGTGTTTTTGAATATGAGATA
>JACSZP010008375.1:8101-22935 GCA_016161895.1 Pinna nobilis | reverse complement strand
TAACACCTACCTGGTGGTGTCACACAGAGCCGCCAGTGGCCGCGCAGAGCTAAACTTATCACACTCATCAAACACTGCAACAAGAAAAAATTCAAGTTAGAGTCTTCAAAAGATGAAGCAGTATTACACATAAATCAATGTGCATTAAGCACACTGAAATGTAGTAAAGTTGTTTTTGTCAACCCTTTTACAGGCAAAATGACATATACAGTAGAACCTTGCTATTAAGACCCACCAAAGTGACTGGCTAAAATAGGTCTGATTAGTGAAGTGGTCTCCCACGTAAGTGAGGTTAAAATATGCTTGAAGAGCAATGGACAGATTGAATTTGTTGGTCTTTAGTGGTCTGATTAGTGAGGTGGTCTCCTGAGTTAGGTGGTCTCCTAAGTGAAGTGGTTCCCTAAGTGAGGTGGTCTCTAGGTGAGGCTCAACTGTATGTGGAGTTGGTCTATAACGAAGTCAAAGGGGATTGACTTTTGACTTTGTTATGGGCATCTTTCGTTTTAAGCATCAGAATTTACTACATGTATAGATAAATAGTAATTCTTTTCGGGGGTTTTATTCCGCTTCGTAATAGCACTGAATTCGCTATAAGCCGACTCGTTATAGACCGACTCTAATGTAATATCATATATGAAGTAATTTCATATATGCCCAAAGTATGGTGTACCGGTATTTGTGCATAGCAATGCCATCAGAAGTTAACATTCCACTCAAGAGTCTTTCAATTATGAATAGACATCACTCAATACCAGTGAAGGACTGAATTTGGCCAATGTTGAGCACTTTGGTCTGTTAAACACCGAGAATTTTCTAACATGTCAACACCTACTGTGACATGGGATCTAGGTTTTTTATGATCTCATCAGGAGGACTGAAATATTATGAAGCAAAAATATGAGTTTATGAGCAGTTTTGGTTTTCATTTTTTGTATCTTGTGCATATGCTTATCGGACTCAATCTTATGTTCAAGTATCTTGTTGGTGTTTTACTTTTAACATGCAGTATTGTAATCAAATTTTGCTGATGGGGGCTTCATAAATTTTGATCCATGCTACTTTATAGAGTGATCGAGGTACCTTTAACGTGTGGACACCCACTGTGAAATGAATCAGAAGAAATAGTCGAAAATCCACTGAGACACCAACCTGCCAAGATCATAGGTGAGCACTTTACTAAAGCCCCATAACTGATTCAATTCAGGCATTTTATGGCTACATTGAATAACCTGACTTAAAATGCATTAAAAGTCCTATGAAACGATTTTGAAACATAATTTTTAGGTCTCAATAGAATAATGTAATAACAGCAGAAAATATCATTGAGTTACCAACGCAGTTGAACTAGCACTCAATGTAAAAAGATAATTGACAAGTACTTTTCCTTTCTCCCAAGGAGCCTTCATGACCAAATGATAAGAGCATTGCACTATTGACTGTTAAGTCTCTCAACTCTTGTCAGCATGGGTTTGAGGCTCATTGGGACCAAAATTGATTTTGTGAGGAATTTTGCCAGTTTATTTATGTAAGACTGGTGCATGATTTCTTCCTGGGTGCATTTGTAAACAGGTTCTCTCTTCCAACAATAAAAACTGACCACCACCATATGACTGAAAGATTGTTTCATAAAACAAAACAAAACTTTCACCAAAATAATTAATGTATATGATTTCCTATGGTTCTCACCTTGTGTTGGTGTGGGCAATACTCGGAATATTCTGATTGGTCCCTGTCGCAATGACATCACTTCCTGAGCCTCCCCATTTGGCTATGGATATGAAATAAAACAAAATGTAACATGAGAAATCAATTAGTGCAAGTGAGTAATGATAACCAATGATTACTACAAAATACAGTAAAAACTGTTTATAACTTTTCTGGTTGTAATGTTTTTCTGCATATAACGTTTGCATTTTCAATCCCCGAATAAACGCCCATATAAACCTATGTTTAAATATATGGATATAACGTTTCTGGATATGACGTTTTTTCATTTACAGCATATTAGAATTGAGGTTCCAGTGTAATAATATTGTCGTCTATAACGTTTTTTTGCTTAGTTTTAATGGTTTCAACACATGTTGAATTAACAAACATAAACACTTGAAAGCGTGTTCGACCGACCATAGGGAATACCTGGCCATGCAAAAATAAAGCCCGACGTGTATTTCTACAATAAAAACTTACTCACAGATCTTGACCATACACATTTGGAAAGATTAACTTCAATTAAACTCACATATAAACAGATTTTACTGTATTCTTATATGTACATGTACATCAACGGGGGGGGATTTAATAGTGTGGAATCTCTCAGGAGCCAACATCAGAAGTTATAGGATTTGATCTCTTGATTGGGTTTCTGTGGTGTTCCATGTGACACGGCATAGAAAAAGAGCACTTTGAAGTACAAATTCTAATTAAATTGATCATACTCATTACTTGTTATCATTACCCTCCTTTGGTACTTATGGCTGAGAGAAGAGAGGGGTCTTTAATGTATTGACAATTACTATGACACGGGACCTGTTGTTTTTTTTTCAGTCTCATCCAAAAGACAGGGAAATGTGACATTTGAATATACTGCATATATAAAACAGACAAGTAACTGACCACTAGGGTCTCACATATGTGTACTCACAGCTATATTCCAGATCTGGACTCCATTACTGTAGCCCAGTATAAGAAGAAGTGGCACTCCTTTACTTTCTCTGCTATTGACATCAGGATTACAAGCAAAATCTATTATGCAAAACAAGGTCAAATGATAATGGTTATGTGATGTGAGCAAAATAAATGTAAATTACATGTAGCTGGTAAAGAATATCTTTTTCAAATCAAATTCAAATCAGCTAGTTTATCACAAGACATGATTTGTTCACTTTAATGAGTCAGAAATAAGTGCAAGATTTATTCCCCATATATTCTGACTAAATATATTTTGAGTTACCTTCCCTTAACCTAAGTTCAATATACCAATGCCTCATCAATTTACACTTAAATATATCACAGGTTTGAAAAAGATAGATAGACAATGTACTCAAAATCCTTCCAAAACATGCCATAAACATGGCAGATATATTTACATGTGCAAGTCAGAAAGTGAGATATATTTCACGTTTTTTGGTATTACTATAAAGTTTGGAAAGTGACAAGTTTCCACAAGTTAGAACAGACCATATCGATTACCCAATATGGCAGCCATGTGACGCTCAAGTTAAGTGTTGAATCTAGGAACTGAAAAGGGCACACAATTTTATATGCAAAAGGGCACTTATAAAGCATGAAAATTGGTTTTAAGGCCACCTGCACAATAATGTGTGCGTATATATCCTTCACATATTCATCTAAAATACCTTTCATTGAATGAGAATAGAACACCTTTTGCTTAAGAAACAGAAAGATTTAATAATTTTTATCTTGTTCAGTCTATAAGTCCTAGAGATCATAGTTTTGGTATAGGAAAGGACATGGCACTGACAAAAAGGGTTTTGTTTCAGAAAAAGGACATGGTGCAGCGCCATGCTATGTTGCTCTAGATTCCAGACTAATGTTAAAATATACAGTGAAATTTATTTTTGCTTCCTCCTCATCGCTAAGTTTTCAAGGTACAAAATACATGCACCATAATGACATTTTTAAGCAACTGTCATATGAGGCATTTGTTTCATGTACCTGTACTGGAAGTTCTTTGAATGGCAAATAATTCAATTAGTCAATTAGAATGACATTAATTTTGTGTTTTCCCTTTTTCTAGAAATTTAACAGTAGAATAGTGGAAAGTTTACCATTTGCATCTGACTTTTCAAAACGAACCCACTGAATCCTCTCTTTGTCCTCTGTTTTGTGACAACCAGTATAAGCCTAAAGAAAATCAAAGTGACACATAAATGAAGGTTGAGACTTATATATTTACAATGTATGTCTCGCTGTATACTTTAGATACTTGTAATTAAATATCAGTAA
The DNA here is from genome assembly GCA_016161895.1 of Pinna nobilis. Classification (NCBI taxonomy): domain Eukaryota; kingdom Metazoa; phylum Mollusca; class Bivalvia; order Pterioida; family Pinnidae; genus Pinna; species Pinna nobilis. The sequence continues at coordinate 18,969 of JACSZP010008375.1, read as the reverse complement.
AAGCTTCGGAAGCAATGTAAAGGCAAGGCTAAATCCTTATTCTAATATTCATGCCGAGATACTGTAAATCGGGCTTTATTTGCGAGAATTTTATTTCCGCATTTTTACGCAAGAGCACTTAATTACTTGAAAAACAAAGTCTCCATTTACATACATGTACCTTTTTAGCTGCCATTTACATGTACTATAAACTAAAAACTATTCAGAAATGTTCACTTGCGTGAAGATATAGTAGTGTCAGGGCCTACATGTATGTAACTTCTAATTTGCTTAAAAGTGAAATAAATTTTCTACGAAAATTTATGAATTTATAAACAGCCCCCCTCCCTCTATTACCAATAGACTGAAAAGGTAATTAAAAAAATCAACTGATTTACCTGTGGCACTACATCAGAGATGAAATCAACAACACTTTCCATCACACTTTTCTCACTGAAATAATAAATGTATCATTTATACATTATGATCAGACAGAGCAAAAATACCAATTTAACAGACTAACATAATATAAAATGTACAGAAGAATTGATCTATAAAAAAATCAACTTACAGCGAATTCAGTGCTATAATGAAAAGGAATAAAAGCCCCGAAAAGGATTACTATTTATCTACATATGTACTAAATTTGGATGTTTGTAATGAAGGATGCTTATAATGAAGTCAACTGTCAATCCGATCCCCTTAGACTTTGTTATAGACAAGCTCCACTATATATATATATGTATGTACATACATGTAACTGGTCAATTATAGTCATCTTAAATAAACATTGGATAGGAACAAATTTAAAAATAGCTAATACTGTTGGGACCAGGACCGAAATCAAACTCGGGACCCCAAGCTTGCTAGAAGAGCGTTCTAACCATTGAGCCAAAAGTCCGGACGTTAGGCTCAAGGGCCTAACACTGTCTCGATTTACTTCATTCCTCCCCATCTTAATTTTGAGGTCATTATTTCCGGTTGATCTCTGTCGACCTCTTATAATTCCTAATGCAACTTATGGTACCTATCACTCGATATCCAGGATACCCAAGCGATCCATGCTTTTAGGGCAATGGCATCATCATCAGATAGGGCGGAAAAATCGGTTTTCTGGCAACTCCATTGTTGTGACCCGGACCACGAATCGAACCTTGGACCAGCTGCTTGCTAGACGAGTGTTCATGCGGATTGCCTGTATTTGATCAGAATTAACTTTGACGTGTGGAATCTTAAATTAACTTCTGCAGGGTAAGACATTACTGCCAGTGTTACATTCTTGTGCAGACTGTAACCCGAGGCTACCAAAAGGGATGTTACAGTCTGCATACATGTAAGTCTCTAAATCAAATGACACGTGATGTGAATACACGTATTCCCACCACGTCACTATCAGAACTGAAGGCAACAAAACTAACCACTAAGGCACAGCCACTCTAAAACTTTAGGATACTTACTCTTGAACTAAGTAATTTTTCAGTAGATTTGGGGTAAGATATGTCTCTTTACTGAGATGGGTATCATAAGGGGGGGGTTGTTCACATTAAGATTACAGCCAACAGTTGACAGTAATTTATTATGTGAACCCTGAAGTAAGTGCAATATTTCTGGGCACATACTGATCTTTGGATGAAAAAAGAATGCAAAGACTCGGTAGGTGAGAAGCACAATAAGAGAAATATTCAAAATATCTAGGTCTACGTAAACTTAGATCTATGACTATGGCCACTGCATTATTTTCTGTCGATACGCAATAGGAAATCCGTCTAGGATTACCGAATAAAATATAAGCAAAGCTATTTGAACACGATGTTTCCATAATACCTGAAATTTTGTGGTCTAATGAGGCTATATGCAAGTTTGATGGATCTTTTTGGCGAATCTGCAGCCATTTTCATGTATTTTTTGGCTATCAATAAACAATGCAGTGACAGCAAAACAAAATGACGTCAGTTGTTGTCGTTGGTCCGCGAAGCAATTCATTGAAGAGTTCTAGTTTTGGAATGATATAAATTACAAAACCATATCGGGAAATTACAACAAGAACCCGGAAATTTGTAAATATGGTGATGAGGTTATCTTAAAGTTGTGTTATATTTGTTTAAAGTCTCAGTCAAAATTATATCATTTAGATGAACACAACACTACGAAAGTATTTTAGTATTCTGACTAAAGAATTCGGATTCAAAAGGCGTGCTGAACGCGAAACTGAAAGTCGCTATAAGTATGGAAAATGCGAAAGTGATGTTTTTGACGCGGTTTTTTTGTAGTTAATTGTTTGTTTAGGATGTGAATATGTTTTCATTTTATTTATTTTTCAGTTTTTGCAATTTTCTTTTAATTGTTGACATTTTCATCTATAATAATCTCAATTTGCCTCAGATGACTTCCATTTCGTTGTTTTGTGTTTATTTTTTTTATCTTTTTTTATTATATATATATATATATATATATAGAGAGAGAGAGAGAGAGAGAGAGAGAGAGAGAGAGAGAGAGAGAGAGAGAGAGAGAGAGAGAGATTAACTTAATTTCTTCTTGGAGTTTTTAACCTCAAAATTTAAAGTTATGCATTTTCGCACTTATATGTTACCTTACCAAAACTGTTTCAGGGAATGAACTGATTGTACAACTGCAAGACGTATATTTGCAACCTGGACCCCCACCCTTCAATTTACTGTTCTATTGACGAGATCCTGTAGGGGTGGATTCAGGGTAGGGTAAGTAAGCCTTACTCCATAGGCTTCGAATATCTTCTACATGATTGCTGCGTGTATGGAAAAACAGCATCCGAGTGATCTAGAAGGATGTACGTAGAAGTGCTTTTGTATCGGTATCATTATGAAAAACAGATGTTTGATTTGTTTTTATAAAATTTTGGACTATTATTTTTGGAAATTTTCGGCTCTTTTTTTTTTTTTTTGGTGCTCATGTTGCTTAGCTGGGCGATTTAGGTTCATATCGGCGTCTTGCATCTCAGTTACTGATTGAAATCGGTTATGCACTCTTTCAGTTATTTTCTTTAAAATCTGTATTCACATTATTACCGTGTTGATTAACACTAACACATTAGATTGATTAATAAAGAAAGATACAACAACACAAGAAAACAAAAACAAACAACAGGACATGCGCGGATCTGGGTTTTTTTATTGCAGGGGAGGGGGGGGGGTCCAAAATTTGAAGGGGGTGGAACTTGAGTCAAGGAAAAAATAACCCTGATAAAATAAGCATCTAAGTATAATTGACCAATGAAAGTATATACTTTGCCGATTCCAGGAGGGGGAGTCTGGACCTCTCGCACCCTCCCCCCTCTCCAGATCCACGCATGCAAGGTTGTTTAATACCTGTAATCCTGTAGGGAGACTCCCTATTTTTTACATAAAATTTTGATAAATTCTTATGAAAAAATATGTCTACCCCATAAAAATCTAAACCTTTCTATCAACACTTACTAGAATTCAGTCTCCTCCAATCCTCCAAAAGGTTGACAAATCTCCCTATTGAAATTCTTTTAGGTTGACATGTCTGGAATCAAAGAGGGAGAGTGCAATCCCATGTTGACCCTCTCCGCTCTCCTGTGATGAATTTTATTTTGTATCCATATCTCTGAAGTCCAAAGAGGATTAAACAAGAGCCAGTTGTAGCTCAACAGTGCTCAACTCAAGACCAGAGTGTCTAAGGTTCGATTCTCCTCTGGGAACACAACTTCTTTCGCCCCGGCATTCCTCGGATGATAAAATAACAAGAGCAAATGAGGTTAAATACGCCCGTCAATATTTTTTTCTCTTTCGTTAAGGAACAGAAAAAAACTCAGAAGAACCCATTGACCTACCCGTGCCTATAAAGTAGGTCACAGTGACTTAAGTACACAGAAATGTGAACATCATCTATAACTCCATGAAATGGAGCTGGTATCCAAATTTCAGTATCTGATCGGTAACCATAAAAGTCTGGAAAAGTGTTTGACCGACTCTTACCTGTAAAGTATGTCAGAGTGATCCGATCCCACTGAAGTGTGAACTAGATATGAAACTCGATAAGAGAAAGCTAGTGTCAAAATTTCAGCATCTGATCTGCACCCATAGGCAAAAAAAGTCTGGGAAACTTTAAGACCTACTCATACTTTTAAAGTAGGTCACAGTGGCCCGAGCTCACCGAAATGCAAATTTTATCTGTAACTCTATGAGAGGAAGCCCGTGTCCAAATTTCAACATCTGATAAGTAACCATAATTGAAATAAAACGGAAGTGTTTGACCTACTCTTGCCCGTAAAGTTAGTCATGGCGACCTGAGCCCTGTAAATTCGAACTAGATATGTAACTCCATGAGAGGAAGCTTGTGTCCAGTTTTCCAAATCCTATCTGTATCCATAGCGAGAAGGCGCTGAAAATTGTTTCACCCATTCTTACCTGTAAAATAGGTCACGGTGACCTAATTCCACTGAAATGCAAACTGGAACTTTGACTCCATCAACTTTCAGCATTTGATCTACATCCATAGCGAAAACAAGTCCGGAAAACTATTACCTCGGACAGACGGACAATACCATAACATGATATGCCCTACATGTACGTCTCGTCTTACGACGGGCGTGTAAAATCCTAGGATTAAAAGGTCGCCCAGTGCACAGGATAAATTACCTAGCAAAGTCTACATTTTAGATGCCTGCCTCGGATTGATTCCTCAATGGTACCAATGAAATAACATTGTGAGTTGTATTATACAAAAACTGGATAACAAAAACAGAGGATGGCCCTTGCAAGCAATTGCCTATAGTTACCTCATTTAATCACTTGTGACCAGGTAACCAAAGGTCAACAAAATTTTTAATGAAAAAGACTCAGGAAATACAACAGAATAATAAAACATTTTAATATAGATTTTGATCAATGGTATATACATGTAATAGCATTGATAGGAATCTATAATACATGTACATCCATAAAAATCATACATTATTGTGCTATCAACAATGTTCCCGAAATTTCCACACATATCCGACAGTCATTCCATTGTTCTCTTTCAGACAGTTACTTGGTAGCGCCGTTTCCGCCACTTTTTCCAGTCTATGGCGCAGGGGATGCTGAAGGAGGGGCAGCCTCCCCGGGTCACCGATATAAATAGTAACACCTCTCTCTGATAACCTAGAAACCCACTCACTGATGTCCGACACAAAGTTCTCATCATAGAACATATCGCCTAGCAACAAGATGTCCAAGTCTATATTCAGACAACCAATGATGTTGTTTTGTGATAGCTCCAAAGTGACGTCACTAAGTCTTGCGTTCATCTGTATTGCGAGGAGGGATACTGGAAAGGACGACAAGGTAGAATTAAATGTGAAGTGTAATGTAACATCATAACATACCAGAATAAAACAAGAGTTGTCCGTAGACAATAAATCTGTCCGAACGATATTAACCCTTTCAACCCCAAGTATTAGAATGGTATGCTCTTTTCTATTGTCTGGACTAGTCCATTTCGGTCTGTGGTGTTGAAAGGGTTAACACATAGGATATTTTTTTGTTAAAATAGGTCATAATTCATTGTCAAGGTTACGGGGCCAAGAGTCATGGCCCTAGGTGAAAGCCCGTATCATGAGGAATCCAAATGTGAAATATTAAAATCCTATCTGTTCAGGTTCAAAAGATGTAGCAGAACGAACGTTCTGTTTAAGGACGCTGCCAACGACAAAGGCGTGGCTTTGGCTTAGAACTTTCTCAGTTTGTGAGGTCTATTTTATATTTATGGTTAAACGGTCAACGGCGAAAGTCACTGTTGAAGATATTTTGAACAATTTTGTTTGATTTCTAAATGATACTTAACAACTTTATACGGTCGGATCGTGGCACAATGGTGGCTTAAGGGAAAAGTAGTTTGGCATTGTTCATGCGGTTAAAAGGTCAACTATGAGGGTAAGAATTGTTGTCTCAAATACTGTAAATCCAGAAATGTTCGCGGAACTTTATTTTGGCGAAGCAGTGGTTACATAATTGTTCGCGACATTATATTTTCGCGTATGTGAATGTTTACTTAATAGTTTATGCTTAATGGCCTTTGCAAATGTTAGGTTAGAATATTTAGCGAGAACGTTATTTTCGCGGTAAAGTGATATCGCATAAATACGCGAAAATAAAATCCTCGTGAATAAAACCGGATCTACAGTAGATAACCTCTATATTTTGGATCCCAGATGATAACTTTAGTTACAAAGACCAGATATTATGGATTTCAATAAAGTGTATGCTTATGGGGTGTCAAGTGTTTGATGGTGTAAAAGGTCAAAAGGTCAACTATCACAGCCACTTACTTAAAATAGATGATTTTAAAAGTGGTTTGCAATTGGCTTTGCAAGACAATATCTCTAAGTATTGATTGTCTTCGTTACTGAAATTTAACATAGGTAATTAGCCTTCGAACTGGTCATGAGTGGGGATATGTTTGTGCAGAAGGACAACAATAGGGTTTCTGTATTTAACGATAAGCAATACATGTAGTTTATTTGAATGTAACTTAATAGAAAGATGGAACTATAATTTATTGACTGTTGGTCACGTATTTTGGTCAATATCGCAATCATTTTCTCAGTTACTTTTTATACACGAAAATGTAACAGGGAGTTTTGATACAACACTGACAATTAACTAGTTTTTCACTTACTCATCTTTTTCATTTGAGTTTTTGTTTGTTTTGTTGTTGTTTAACGTCCCACTCAAGAATATTTCACTCATATGGAGACGTCACCGTGTGCCGGTGAAGGGCGACACATTTTTCCTGTGCTCGACACTTATGGCCGTAGAGCAGGGAGGGTTCTTTAACGTGCCAACATCTACTGTGACACGGGACCTCGGTTTTTACTGTCTCATCCGAAAGACAGAGACGGCCAACCGCGGAGTGGCGCTGCAGGAATCGAACCCCGGACCCTTCGATTCGAAGTCGAACACGCTAACCACTCGGCCACGGAGGCCCCCCTCATTTGAGTAAAACACTGAAATGATAGTGGGTATCTGGTAGCATTAATATGTAAAATCATGTATATTAGTAATTATTAATTGTGTGTTCATAAAGATCAGATTCTTTTCATAAATGTTACTATGTATGGAGGTTTTCTTTTGATGTTACTCAATCTCCTAATATAACTCAATATTGACTTTAAGTGCCAAAGAGTGGAGGAGACCCCACTTCTCATTCCCTTCGTATTCATATTACAACAGAAGTGCCACTCATGTTATAGAATGCTTACAAATTGAAATGTGCCGACACCAAAATCAACATTGGCGAGCGAATTGAACCCAAGATTTGTCCAGGAAATGATTAAAATATTAACATGGGGTTGTACAGTTTGAGAGTGAATTCTGCTTTCTAATATGAAAAGCAAATTTATATTTTCACCAAAATTCACAACAAGAATTTAAAAAAAAATAATAGATAAAGAAAAAAGGTCCACTCCCGAAATATCAATTGGACCGTACCTAAATGAACTAACCTTCGTCGACGTCATTGGCAATTACGTTTGACGCCCCTGCTAATTTACAGGATATGGCGGAAGCTCCACATCCGCTTCCTGTGTCTATCACTCTCTTACTTCTGAATAGCTTCTTATTATCAAGTATGTATCTACAGTATAAGAGGAAATTAGATAAATCTAATGAGTAGTCACCCACAGTTAACACTCAAGAGCTCATTATTTGCTATATAAAACACATTCTTAGAAAAATAATTTTAAGAGTCTGTAGTATTGTAAAATACTTCCTTTTTGAACAAAACATATAACAAGCTGTTAGAAAAAATGAAGAATTATAAGAAATAAATATGTTAATCACACTTTTATAACGAGTAACACAATTTAAACAATCGCACCGTGTGAATGCTAAATCCATATGAATTAGAAACTTTAAAGAGCCTGAAATGCTCACCTGGCAAGCCTAAGACCAACTGAAGTTTTGACATGGACAAATCAAGAACAGTTTCATTCTTGTTTAGGCTTCTTCTTGTTTCTGACTAGATTTTTAATCATTTTTGCATATCCATGCATACCTGATTGGAATAAAACTGTCAGAACTGAAAACATTTCAAAGTTCATTTAAAACACCTGTCTAATATACTGAAATACTCATATCTGCACTTCTAAATACCAAATTCGACTTAAGTACATGTAGCTATTGCCATTTGAAGAAATTTCCATTTCTAGCAAGGGCTGCCATCTTGGATGGCGGCTGGAGATATCTGACACAATTTTGAAAAGGGACAACCTAAGGACTAATAAGGTGAAGTTTCATTGTTATTGGGTTTCTTGTTTCTGACAAGATCTTTGAATATGTTTTGAATATTTATGTCTTGTTTTAAAAAATGTCAGAATTAGAAAAGTGAAAGGTTTATTCAAAACGCGTAAAATATATCAAAGGTCAAATACACAACCAAATTTGTAGAAATTCTTACTTTAAATAAAGTAATTATAGCCATTTGAAGAAATTTCTATTTTTAGCAATGACGGCCATCTTTGATGGTGGGCGGGGGTGTTTTTTTTATAGGGGATCACCTAATGACCAATCAGGCCAAGTTTGGCTCAAAATGTCCCTGTGGTTTCAGAGGAGAAGATTTTTGTAATAAAGTTAATACCGACGACGGCGGACGCCAAGTGATGGCAAAAACTCACCTGGCCCTATGAGCTGAAAGAGTTGACAATTGGTGAATATGACCATTCAAATTGTCTAGATAAAAAATATACTCAAGTACATACAATAAAAATGCATTAATACTAACACCCTACCAGATCACTGGAAAATATCGGTTTTTTGAATGACTTTTGTGATCCCATCCGTCATCAATTTCTAGAGACAGAATCCTCGACTAAATAAGATATAATTGAGAAATAATGAGGTCCTCGTTCAAACAGAATAAATGGGTATTTCAAATAAAGTCAAATATCAAGTCGATAATCACAAGATTTTGTACCAAAGAAAATATTTTGTAATGACGAAGCCACATGTCAAAAATGAAATCTATCACATGAAAATCTTACTATATTACCAATGTTATATTTTCACAAAATGTAGCAAAAATCGAAGTCAAAGTTAAAAAATATCATCATATCAAATGAATATGGAAAATCCTATCAATTACTATTCAAAAGACATGATCATAGAAAGAGAAGTCAGAAAAACAGAATAAAATTCCAGAACTATTATGGAGATACACAATCTCATATCAAGATTCGACCTTGTGTGCGGGCCATTTTTATGCCGTATTTGCAATTAGAAACCCAATTATATTGAAACCAAATTCAAAGACAAATCCCATTATCTCAATAACAAATCAAATTCCGACCTTCAGAAAATATACGTACAATCGTCCAAGCGAGTATATAAAAAAAGATTTAAAAGACACAAGGAAAATCGAACGATTTCTAGGAATTTGACATGTCTAATTGTGTTTTCATTACATCTACGTGCGATAGTGCATTAAGAAGGATCATACTGAAGTCCTTTTATTAAGATTTGGTGACACAGCTTGACGTGCAAGTCATATGTTACCGTGGCTTTATTTGTAGCAGTCGTATAGGCCTTCAAAAAGGAGGAAGATGACTGTAACAAACAAACAAAAATATGTCCAACCCTCATCCTTCACATTTCCAACTTTAGATAAAAATTCCATGTCACCGTCGGTTTTTTTATTTGGTGAGTGTATATGTGAAGTGGGTTTTTGTTTTTTTTGTTTTTTTCATTATCATTGTTTGTTTGTTGTTTTTGTTGGTTTTTGTTTTGTTTTGTTTTGATAATCTAACACAACTCCGCTAAGGTCTTGTTCTCATTGCCCTATGTTAATGCAATTTATTACACTGGCATTATTCTACACGGCAAAATGGCTACAGTGACAGAGAGGACAGAACTTAACAAGACAGGATCCACACGAATATTAGCATGCATTGTGTGTACCATTTTCGTTGCTCTTAATTTCTCATATTACTTCACCAAGTTGTGTACATTGTCAAAATATCATTGCTGCAGGGGACACCCCTATTCAAGGGTTGCTGCATGCAGAAGGATTTCGCTTGTTTCTCTATGATAATAAACGGAAGTTCTTAAGCTACCGTGGGTGGTTGAATGTTGGTGATAGTCTATTATCAAAATACGATGATGTGCCATTTCCTAATTGAAACCAGAGATGAACTATAACTTTGTATCGCACACTTCCGTTTTTCTGTGTACCCTCATCGCTTCTCTTGATTCCTCCTATTGTAGTGGTTATTGTCAAAATAGCAATACTGCACACGACACCCTCATACAGCATGATGTGCAATGACGAGCGCGATATTTCCACGAACTTTCATCTTTAAAAGTTTATTAGTATGTTATGACTCATTATGAAAAAGCAAATGATTGGTAGTCATACTGTAAAATTAGCGGGACTTCACCACACAGAAATCCTTCAGAATGGACAACCCTTAAGTCACGTGCAACAACAGGCATCGGCATATAAAAGATCCCCCGCTCCTCAAAGGCCAGAAGTGCCTGACAGAGGCTAAGAATTTCAGCCCTTCATCGGTATTTAACACTACAAAAGATAACTTCATTTTATATGCAAAGTAGGCAAAACTCGAGGTCAGGGTCATAGAAACAAGTTGTTGGAAAGGTCGTGTCTATGAGCTACCTTCAGAAGATCGCTCCAAAGTTAGACCGATATAAAAGGTCAAGGTTACAGGGTCACTGATTTGGGGCCAAATGAAAAATTTACCAGCAATATGATATATTTATCCTTTACCATTCAAAAGTATGGCCATTGATTAAGATTTTGAACAAATTCGTGAATAATTAGGATTAAGATTTTGAACAAATCTGTGAATAGTATTAAGACAAATAATAGGAGGTAACGCATGTTACAAAGAAACA
>JACSZP010008372.1:0-13781 GCA_016161895.1 Pinna nobilis | reverse complement strand
AAAAAAAAGTCATAAAATTGAGAAAGAAAAAAGGTATTTGTCAAATATTTCAGTGACACTCTTTCACTTCACATATGAAGACTGTAGATTTTGTTTACTTACAAAACTCCAGTTGGACCCAGCCGACCCAGGATAGCTAAAATGACTCCTTCCAAAAGCGGAATACCAAATGTCCATAGCAATAATTTCCAGTCCTTTTTGCCGAAATCTATTGATTTCCGAAAACGAATTAACACAAAGGCATTCACGGCGATTAAAGACACCAACAATGTCTGTGCAGTAGTAAATGCAACCAACATTACAGCGTAAAATACACATAGTTCTGATGGATGGACGTTCTGTTTCGTAATTAGCATTTGTGAATGATCAAAAGTGTGTGCCACATTGAATAATCCATCGCAAATGGCTAAATAGACGACAAACCGATCGCTTTTCCCCCAGGAGAAGAACTGCCGAAAGTTCTGTAGTTTAAATGATGCAACTAAAACAACAACTACACACGATAAACTGATTATAATGGAACAGAGGGCTGGGACGTGAATGGAGTAGAACATTCCATTGTCAAGCCCTAGCACAAGCGGACTATTAGTACCGGTATCCATCATTTAGTTGCATGTCTAAGTACTCTAGATGTTGTTTTCCATGTTGCCTTATGCCACTCCTTGGTAATAAAACATACTTAGACATATGCATTTAGCTCTTCCTGATAAAATCAAACAAATAACGTACATTCACTTTTTTTTCGGAAAACTGTCTAATGTAGCGTTATTCGGCTGTTTACCATGAATGACATTTTGATCTTAACCTTTGTAGTAGCCGCCAAACAGGGAACTAAATATCCCGGTAAATGATTCGGAGCTTCACAGTATGAATCGATATAGAAAAGCGTCAGGAACTGATGGGCTGAGTAAATCCATGTATGTATATTGCCTGTGTCAGGCCACAGGTGTTAAAAAGAACAAGTTTAACCTTTATAGCAGTGCCAAATAAGGGAACTAGATATCCAAGTAATGATTCGGAGCTTCACAGTATGAATCGATAGCAAATAGTGTCAGGAACTGATAGGCTGAGTATATCTATGTATGTATATTGTCTATGTAAGGCCACAGGTGTTAAAAAGATAGTACATGTACAAGTTTAACCTTTTTAGAAGTGCCAAATAGGGAAATTAATACGGCGGTGAATGACTTTGAGGTTCACAATATGAATCGATAGAGATTAGAATCCGAAACTAATGGACCGATTTATTTACATGTATCTCTATGTATATATGTTACCTATTTCAGACCACAGTTAAAATAAAGTACAAGTATCTAGTTCAACATTGTCTTCATAATTATCATATCAATAGGTATTGATATATCACATTGACTACCTACTAAAGATACTTGAAATTCTTTAGAAAGAACAGACATTTTACTGTCATATTAGTTTCACCTTTATGTGTTCGTTGCAACTATACATTGCACATACGAGAATGATTCCAATAATTAACCTATTTTTTCATTGCCTATTGTTTGTTCAAGAAAAAGTATGCTAATATACAATGCACTATTAATAGAATGCTTTTAAAAATGTCGCTTGGGTATTCTGCAATTATGTCAATGGATGACATGACACTACTTGTACGTATAACAAGCTATATTATGCGCGAATGAATGAAATGAAGTTATAGATGATACTCATTTTCTAATTAACAAATTGCAGCGAGTCGTCAATAAATTGTTCATCATTGATATACCGGGTATCCACATCCAAATGTGTAGCGAAAAGGCCTAAGTGGTGGACATTATTCAGTACAAAATGTACTTCGGTTAATCAAGGCTGTTTTATTTCCATCCTCTAAAGAGTAACAATATCTTATACACATGTATTCCGCTTTAAGAGAGATCAAGCGGCTCTATTTACCATTAGGAAAAGATGATACGCTCATATGAAGTCTATTGTTGTCATTACGATTTCTGTATTACAGCATATAAAACGCGTAATAGTTGTCTGTGAAATATGAAGTTCGACAAAGATGAAATTCTATATGCCTATTGTTTTCTCTCTCTCATTATTGCCAGTGTGTGGTAGGATTTCCATGTTTGATCTGTAGTGTAATGTTATCAGCTTGTTATTTCAAGCGTATTTAATATAAAGACTACTAAGGATGAGCACATCCAATGCTCAAAACATATGTTCAATAAAGTTTCGCTATGATATTAAGCACTCTTCATGTGTTTCGCCATGTGTTTATATATTTTAAAAATGTAACCATCTTAAGATATGGCGCAACAACGTCGCAACAAATGAAGAATCGAACTCCTCTTTAAAAGGAATGTACTTTCTCAAGACTTTCTCATATCTTGGACATTTTGGAATTAATAGTATAACCTCATACTGTCATTAACCCAGGCATTTTTTTATTTTCACCATTAAAATAGTTCAAGGTAGATTCTTAGCTCTCTCATTCTCTCTCTCTCTCTCTCTCTCTCTCTCTCTCTCTCTCTCTCTTTCTTTGAGGGGGAGGGGCATGTCCATTTGTCGTAATTCTTATTGTCATTCTGTTCTCATTTACGACTTTTACCGGATATGACATTTTTCCTTATTTAAAACATGAGTGACGTTACGGATGCCAGGATTAGAGCATGAGTTGCCTATCCTACCGGAGCAAATAAAATCAACCCTTGTTTTAGTTGGGCTCGTACCACTTTATAAATCGTTATATAAATATATATACATGTACATGTATATGCTTGTGTGTATGTTTGTGTGTCTTCTGGATAATTATATGTAGCTTTATCTTTTTTTTTCGCCATGGTGTTGTCCATTGATCGATTGATATTTTTTTTTGAATGACCCCTTGCTCTCTTTAACATTCCCTTTTTAATAAAAACAGGGTGATATAATACAAAGGATTATCCAAGAATAGTAATTATAAAAGTAATTGATATCCTCAGAATGCAAAGCAGAGTAGACACCGTAAGTCCCGTAGTAATATTCCACAATGTGTTAAATGTTGCTCCCAAATTTTTACCCTTACTTGATTTATATAAAAATCAAACTAGTTGACACCATTGTTTTAAGTTCGGTACATTCAAGAATGTCATGGTCATACTGCATCGAACTTGTTAAGGGATCTCATAGTATTTGATTACATTCTGGCAAGGAGTTTAAGGGGTTTGCTGGCAAATCCTCTTGTTTCTTGGGGAACCCCTTTTCGGAATATTTAAGTTATTGAAAAGAAAACCTAGTTTACCACACTTTAAGTCTCAGAATCGGTATGCGTCGTTTTTTATGGGTGTTCTTAGTGAAATTATGAACTCACCCCGGTTTTAGTGGGGTTCATGTTACTCTATTGTTAGCTATAAGTGTACTTGTGTATTTCTGTTTGTAGTTTTTTCTCCTTTTTGTTTGGCCACGGTTTTGTCTGTCGTCGACTTTTTGAATTTGGAATGCCCCTTGGTATCTTCTACTTTACCCCTTGAATTAAAAAGCAAAACTTATCTTCTTGAAAAGTAACAAAATACTCCCCATTTCATTTTGATTTGACTTTGATCGAACTTATAGTAGCTTCCATTTAATCACTAATTTTCCCGTTTACCTATTCAAAACATATGACTCACGGCGGGGATGACCGGTCGATAAGGGGTGCTTACTCCTCCTGGGCACCTCTAGGATACGTGTGTTCCACTCAGTTCTGAATTCTTTATATGAATTATTCGATTGATATCTGTTCGTTATCTTTACCTTTTCAGAACAAAGCATAGTCAGATCAAAGAATACCTACTCTGGTAGTTATCAAGAGCCGCAAAGAAACTTGATTTGTGAAAGTGTAGACTGAACCTTTTTAAATCTCGTGTTATCAATGGAACCCTTGTTTTTAAATTGTTTAAATGTTAATCTGAAAGAGTGTTTGAAAAATTGAAATAATAGTTGAAAGATATTTGTAATTCTATTTTGTCAGCTCAGTTGAGAAATCAGTTAAAGTGAAATAGAGTAAAACCCATTTATGTTGAACCCATGTATATTGAAATCCCGCTTAAGTAGAAATGAAATGTATTTCCAAGATAAATTACTTTATCACATTGACTATTTTTACCCACTTACTTTAAGAATCCTACTTATTTGAGCGAAAACTTTCAGTTTCAATATATTCAGGATCGACTTTATAAGTTAAAAAAACACGATTTTAATTTCAAACTAAACGGTTTTTATTCCTTACGAAAGGAAGATGTAGTGATATGTTATTAGAGTGTTAATAGAAGCGCATGCGCAGATACAAAGTATAAAAAAAATCCCAATGTCTCCCTCACAATTAGCATTCATCATGTATCTTTTCTATAGTCATCTGAAAGGCGTAGCTACAGCCATCTTATATTATTCATGGAAGAATGCAGTGGTCATTCGTAATTGTGTTTTGTCTATCTATTTAACACTGATTGCGTTTTTCTTATTATCCCATTGCATATAGAACATTAAGGAAGACATATCAATGATATCAATGAGTTAAATAATATACAAGTTGTTAGATACAGCCATTATAATATATGCTTTATAATCGACATGCTACTGGTTTCCTGACAAAATATTGTTGGGGCATGACAGTTGAGTTTTCGATTTTTTATGTGATTCTTCATAAAGCAATTAAATTCCTGAAATATACCAGTCACACTACTCAACTCGAAATATAACCTGCACGAAAAAAAGTTTCAATGCCCTTGATTTTGTAAAATCCCAGGACCGGTACAATTAATGAAGAATTGAACTCCTCTATTAATGAAACATTATTAATTCTACCTATTTTAACTCTCAATGCATATTGATACCGAAAGTATACGTACTCAGGCAAATTATTCGTTCAAGGTAGGAACGTAGTTTTGTCTATAGTAAAAAAAAACCCAATGTTGTTCGATATAATATAATGGATAACCGAAACAAATCAAGTAAAAACAAGTAAAGTTGAAGGAGTACCGAGGGAAATTTGAAAATCTAAATCCTAAAACATTACAAGTCTGGGATAATGATGGTATCAGCGTGGAAAACAAACGCAAATCCCTAACGGGATGGGACCAGGTGTCCGGAAGGAGTCAGCGCCCCCTATTGGCACACCGCACCCGTCGCAAATGTTCCAAGGAAAACCCTGGAAACCCTACGAGTTCGGTAAAAAGTCGATTTTGGTTGAAAAAAAGGTCATATGCTCTTGATCAAACTGGCTAAATGTAGTCATTGTAAATGGACATGCGACAAAATCCACGTGTGCCGTANNTATACATATAATTGATGAATGTATTTCGTGAGATTTCTGCGTTCTCGTATATCATTGACAAAAGTAGTACATATCCTCTCATAAAGTGCTGAAAAATAACTTTTTACAAAAATATAAATATAAGTGGTCATGAATACACCAAGACTTCATTCATGCTCAAAATTTTGGCTTACCTTGAGGTCTTGTGAAATTAAAAGTCCTTCATTTTGGGTGAATATGCTCCATACGGTCGTAGCAACCCGCAACCTTATAATCCGATACCATAAGATCGGTCTACCATATGTGAGGAAACGACTAATGTACATAGAATAGGTAAGGGTTACACTGGAGGAAAGATTACTCTACCTGTAGTTATTTTAGCGGTACTCTGATATTACCATCTTTCGCGCTACACGTATCTGTATAACGCTAACTTAAGTCCAAAAGTCGACAATATAGTACCTAACACTTTGCGTGGGAAAACTTGTCAAAAAAGTGGTCAGTTTTGTCACTCATGTGTATGTTATACCGTGTTTCATTTATACAGTCGTGTGATTGCCTGATCCGTAGACATTTCTTTCCAATAGGCATCAGACAAAATACACAGTCTTTCAATGTAAAGTGCATCTTATTTCAAATTAAGTATCGGTTTTGCATTAATTTATTTAATCATGTATAGAGCGATAAAATATGACTGCGCTTAAATAAGTGATAATGCAGTACTTGCTTGACAGGTGCCTCTGTTACCCCAGTTCCTAACCGTACTATTCAAACCCTTGGTTGAGATTCCCCAGTCCCTAATTGTAATATTCAAACCGTAGATTGAGATCCCCCAGTTCTTCACTGATACTAGTGGACCCTTGTATTTTTGTATTCATATTCTACTCAGGAATCTTTCACTTATATGGAGACGTCATCATTGCCGGTGAAGGACTATAACTTTGGCGTATATCAAAACTTATTCTGGTCATTGAAAAAAATTTCAACGTACTGACACCAACTGTAGCACGGAACCTCGCTTTTGACTGTCTCTTCTGAAGGACAGGGGAATCCAGCGGAGTCCGCGGCGTGGATTCTAACCTACAATCAGATGACAAACATGCCACTCACAGAGCCACGATTGTCCCTACTGATGGACATTTACAATCTGACACGTTAGTTTCTTTCTCAATCCTTTAAAAGAACCTTTGATGACATTCTATTTAGCCTACTATTCCTTAATGCGATATTTCCTGAGGAACTTATACATTACCAGTTTACTGTCGGTAACCATTTGTATATTGGAACCATCTCCGTCTATTCATGGAAAAACGATTGTCTGATCAATTTAGATTGCAATTGTTCACAGTATTATACCTTCTTGGCTGAATAGTTACCTTCATTTTTGAAATTAAATATAAATGAAACAATCGATTTGATTGGTATCATAGACAATGCCACTGAAGGTATTACGCAACATTTCTCTTATCGTTTTAATCAATTTAGAATAATATTGTAAAGTTGCGTAAGTAGAACCGTCTAAATATTTTATTTTGTACAGTCTATCCGTCGATATTGGAAATACATTTATATTCTATTTTGTTTGTCCGTAAAATGCTACAGTCATGGGACATAATTATTAGTCACCTATTATATTTTCTTCGTTGATTTTTATAAAACTAATAATTCTTCAATGCTTGTAAAATCAAGATATCATACCGGAATTTCATAACAATGTACACATTTTTAACATGATAATTACTTATGAATAAAATATATTCATTTTAGTCACTGAAAGGACATTCTTTCAGATTAATAATTTGTCTAAATTTTTATACTAAATTTAATTTAATTATTTATTTTTTTAATTTAATATTTTATTTAATTTAATTTTAATACTAATTTTTCTCAAAATTAGCGAAGAGCATATCTGAATTTCAAAATGTTTAAAATACAAATTCTATTCCCTTCATGTAGAAATGATAAACAAAAATATTTGCTCAAATTCTTTGATTTTATATACTTTTATAAATTGTTGGCGGGGTCTCCCTGGTCGTGTTTAGCGTGTTCGACTTTGAATCGAAGGGTCCGGGGCTCGAATCCGCGCAGCGCCACATCGCGGTTGGCCGTCCCTCCATGTCTGTCAAATAAGACAGTAAAAACCGAGGTCCCGTGACAGAGTAGTTGTTGGCACGTTAAAGAACCCTCCCTGCTCTACGGCAAGCAGTGCCGAGCATAGGCGGTATTTGACTTGAACGGGACGTTAAACAGCAACAAAACAACAACAACAAAAGTTGTTGGTTCTATGTATTTAGTTGAGCTGTGTCGTAGTGTATTTAGTACCGCTATTATTACAACACGTCTGGGTTTTTTTTTACAAAAAGGCGATAAAATTTATCCTTGAAGATCTTATTAACAAATTCATCTGTGAATTTATAAATCAAGCAATAGTGTTACTGCTGACTTAGAAATATTCTTGCCAACATTTCGCTAATACAAGATTGCTTTAATAAACCTTTATCCCATGAATGCGCTAATATACTCATAGTGAATGCTTAATTATTTAAAAGTGATACCAAGTGTAGTGGGAAGATGATATTGAAAAAGAAAGTGATTGATGTAGTCGGATGATGCTATAAGAGGACGAAAATGATTTCAACGGAAATCATAAGAAGTATGATGAAGATATTGATAATGGTGCTTATGATGTTAGAAATAGTGGTTTAATTGATAATGATAACTAGATAAATGATTATTATCATGATAGATAACAGATAATGGTTATTTATCTACAATCACACTGTCTCTCGCCACTCCATGTTATGACTTATGATGATAAACGATTTCGTTTTAAGTATTAGCGTTCGTGTATCCGATATGTTTTGACGCTTTACATATGATTTATATTCCTCGTGCAGGCATCTCAGGTCCAATCATTTTCCTCTCACCTGATTCATCGATTCTTCCTCTTCTACGCTAACTTTCTCTTATAACCGACAGCTACATTTAGTTTCTAACATGATGCTTGCATATTAAATGCTTGACGATACGCGAGTCACAATTGAATAATTTTCAGGAAGGACATGATTCTGAGGAAAGTTTTTTTTAAATGTGTTAAACATAAAAAAGATTAACAAAAAATTATCGGTGAAATCTTTTAAATGTAAATTACTTAACACAGCCTTGAAATTTTGTCTAAAATATGAGAACGTATCAAAATTCGGACATTTTAAACCGAGTAAGTAATCACATATATAGTGAATACAGACATTTTATGTAACATGGCGTTTAAAATCAGTTGTCCGTAAATTCATGAGAAACTTCAGCCATAAATATTGTAATAACATTAACAAATTAAAATTACTTAACCCTCTTGCTGTTATCACTCTATCGCAAGACGTTACGTCATTGCACGAACTATTGACGTCAAGTTGCTTCGTACAGTAACCATGACAGATGATTTCTACACGAAATAATATTGACGTAGTTATCCAATGACAAATTAAGACGTTATCATGTGATGTACTAAAACATGATAATCCCGTACATACATGTTGTGACCTTCCGTTGTTGTTTGTTTGTATTGTTGTTTAACGCCCCACTCAAGAATAATTCATTTATTTGGAGACGAGAAAGGCGACAAATTTTGCTTATGCTCCGCATTTATGACCATAGAGCAGGGAGGGCTCTTTAAAGTGCCAACACCTACTATGTCACAGTACCTGGGTTTATACTGTCTCATCCGAAAGGCAGGGTCGGTCAACCGAACCGTGACTTGGGTTCGAATCCCGGAACCTATCGATTCGAAGTCGAACACGCTAACCACTAGGTCATGGTGGCCCGTGACTCTTGGTATGTTTCCTCTTGAATCAAAGATACAGTCTTTTGTTATTGTTCTTGCTATTGTTGTTGTTGAATTACTGTTTAACTTTCAATATGGTTTTGGAATATCGTTGCGACATGAGGACTGGGATTTCGTAATTTCGCCAAGGATATACAAATGTACATGTATACTGCGTGATCATTGATATACTGTTACACAGGACCCCTTTTTGCTGTCCCATCCTTCAAAGGACGGAAAATACCCGTTACATCTGCCTTCAGACTCTATGGATCTTCCAATCCTAAGATGAGTGCTCTAGAGTTGAACCATGACGGAATCGAAGATAGCAAGAAACTCAAAACATGAATAGCAAAACTAAAACACTACATTATTGTTACAATAAAACTTTCCAATGTATTGTCAAAGCTTGTGAATATGCAATGACGTCCTCGTTACGGCTACTACCGAAATGAATTATCAGCATTACTTTCTAATATTATAGAATTTTTTAAAATAGTTGAAAACTTGGGACAGGTATACAAATCTATTGAAGAAACTTTGTTAAACCCACTAACAGATATAGTTCCATTGCTTGTTGATCATGAAAACTCGACATTATTTTTAATCAAAGGGCGAACACTTCAAGGAACTTATTTAGCCATGACCGGGCTATGGACCTTCTATCACGTGACATAACAAATCTGATCTAATGGTCAGTGTAAAATGTACTGTCCAATATTTCTGAGGCTAAACATATGATTTGTCACTTAGATTTGGTCGTTTAATACCTATAAATGAATTAAGCCATCGGTCAATAATCCAATGACATTACTGGTCAGTTGGGAAATCTACATTTAAATGTAAATGATTTTCAATCAAACATGTATATGACCTAGTGTGAAATAGATGTTACATTAGTGTGAGTGAGTGGACATCGAAAGAATCGGCAAGCTTATGATATAACAATACAGTTAAGACTATTTAGAGGGGATGTGTATATTATATGTTGAAAAGAAGCAGCATAGAATTCAAATACATAGTAAATACAATGTATATTATTTAACTTGGAGTTTAAGATCTCGTTTATTCCAATAAATTTTGCATATCCTACTTTTTATTCAATATCAAAGAACTGACAAGTTTATTGGAATCAGCAGTTTGCTAAAGAATCAATTGCTTATCTTACAATATTCTGTATGAGGTAAAAAGTAGGAAAAGTGCGATAACTCGTGTGATGATACAATTTTACTTATTACGAGGGGCCTATATGGCAGAGTGGTTAGCGTGTTCCACTTCGAATCGAAGGGTCCGGAGTTCGAATCCGCGCAGCGCCACCCTGCGGTTGGCCGTCCGTCTTTCGGATGAGATAGTAAAACCGAGGTCCCGTGTCACAGTAGGTGTTGTCACGTTAAAGAGCCCTCCCTGCACTACGGCCGTATGTGCCGAGCATAGGCAAAATTTGTCGCCCTTCACCGGCACACGGTGACGTCTCCATATGAGTGAAATATTCTTGAGTGGGACGTTAAACAACAATACAACAACTTATAACGAAAATAAAAAGTGTCAGCATTGGCTTAGTGGAAGCGTATTCGTCCTAAAATTGTCAGGACGTTGGTTCGAATGCGCGCCACATAGTGTGTGTCAGCACATCACAGAACACTCACTGATCAATGGCCATAAATACCAAGCATAGGCCAAATATGTTGCACTTCATCGGTATTGATGACGTCAGTTTCAACATAAGTGAAAGACTCTTGGGTGGAACGTAAAACAACAATGCAAGTTGATGAGATTATATACATATCCGTTAAATATTGGACAAACGTATTCCGTTATCTGAAAATATGGAGGTGGGGTGGTTAAAAATTAGGTCCAAAATCACAACAACAAAATTCAAGTTTAAACTTATTACTCAGCTCAACTATTTTTTTCCTAAAATATGAAAAAATACAAGCTAATTTATTGTTTTATACATTTCAGTGTGTTTATTTGTAACATACTATTTTAATTTCTATGACATTTTGTGTTTCTCTTAAGCATTTAATTAATCAGACCCAAAACCAAATTGAGCACGTTTTCAACCCTTGAGTTCAATACTCATCACCTGTTTAAGTATTTACGGGCTGAAAAGCAAAAATCAACCCAAATTTATATTCTTTTGCTGAAATTTAAAAAAAATTGAAGTAGTATCTATTTCTTAAATGGACTTTAATTTTTTTTCAAGATTCAAAAAGGCATATTCACTGTCACAAAGTTGAGTCTAGGTTTTAACTCAAACTTGTGACTTTTGGTCCAGATAAATATTTATAAGAGTTTTGTGTTCATTTATATATATTCTACACACCACAAACTTGACAATCAACCAGCAATAAACACAACAAGACGTGTAATACCAAAAATAGAGTAACACTAACCCCACCAAAAACCGGGGGTGAGTTAAAATGCACCGGAAGATAAAGGAACTCCTGCTCCAGGCGCGGCACTCGTCGTGTGACATATTAATTGAATACAAGAATAATTCACAATCGGTAATGGCCATAAGCAAGAAAAAGGGACGGTAAGGTACATGGAATGTTTGTGAATTACAAAACAATGATACATCACATTACATTTCTTGATACGATTTACCTTGGTAACAACGTGATGGAGTATCTACCGCACCTTAACAGCCCAATAGATAATCCTTAATTAGAGATCCAGCGCAAAAATTGGCAAGTCAATAGATGATATTTTTTCCCCCGACTCATTATTCCCTACAGTATTCTTTGACAATGTCACTGCCATTTGTTATTGATGTTCATATATACTGTCTTTTATACTGAATTCTGTCTACAGAGCTGCCGATTTTAAACAGGAGCAAATTTGTACGTATCTAGTAAAGAATAGTCTAACGAATTCATAATTATATTAAATACGTTGGATGTGAATAGCAAAGTTAGATCGAAAAACAGAGGGCCAGGAAGAAAGACAGACAGACCGACAGGTAGAACGACAGGCAGACAGACAAATAGATATATAGATAAATGGATAGATAATTAAATAGATAGATAGATGTATATATAGTTAAATGGATACATGTTGGGAAGTTTGCCAGGCAGAAAGACAAACAGATATGTAGTGAGTTTCTACCTTGCAATCGCTAACATTTAAAAAATGTATTCTTCATCAAATAAAAAATAACAACAGTAGATTTAAGATCAAGGTGCATTAAACAAAACCCGTGACTGTTTGTTTTGATATGAAATTAATACAAATAGAATTGCACGTATATTCTTGATAGTAAGATAGAAATAATCCCATGTGAGTAATGCGGAATTAATTACATACGCGACTTGCATTACCCTAATGAATTTACTTATATAGATCAGAGCCTCTCGAAATCTATCTATTTGTCTTTCAATTATCAACGGAAATCCATTGCATTCTGTCGTTTTTTTCTTCTAAAAACCTGAATTTCACTGGAAGGGCACGTAAGGAAATTGCGGAAGAGATTTTTCGTTTGGCTCTCCAATATATGTTTTTCTTCTGGAAAGTGCCGGCAACATAGATACAGTACACGTTAAAATTGGCCTTTGATTATTGCTCTGCTTCGCCGGTAGGCTGAAAATGCAGTTGTGTACAGTTATTCAAAGCTGCTAATGAGATAGTGACAGCATTTTAAGACAACGGCATATCTATTTCTATTTGTGTTCCTAACTTCTGTTTACAAAACTACGGGAATAACATGGAGGACAACGAAGGATATGATTTAGATGTAATTGGTCTTGATGATGGCATGTTTTATCCCATTCATATAATGGCATTAATCTCAATAGCTTTGAGTTTTGGTTGTGCGGTAATCGTAGTTGCAGCATCCTTTAAACTACAGAATGCCAAATCGTTTTATTCGTGGCCAAAAAATGAGCGATTTGTTGTGTACATAGCTATATTCGAGGGGAGCTTTAATATCATCCATACCTTTGATCACATTCAGATGGTAATGACAAAGGATCATGTTTATCCACTGGAACTATGTGAAACGTACGCTTTCCTGATCATATCCTTATGTTTCGTCAAAAGTTCTCTTCTTATCGCAACAGCCGTGGACGCTTATATTTTGATACGATTTCATGAAGCATTAGATTTTGGAAAGAGGGATTGGAAACTTATGAGCGTGGCAGTGATTCCTTCTATTGTGACATGTATTGTGTTGTCTGCCCTCGGGCAACTTGGGCCAACGGGCGCTTTGTAAGTTTGCTTTATCTTAAGCTTTGTTGATGTTGAACCTTTTATCATTTGCTTAAATCATCATTTTACTGAGCTATATTTAAGTAAAAATTTTGAATTTTGGCAACTACATATTTCTGTCTTTCCATATCATTTTAAAAAAATGTCTAGCTTACAATTATATTACTTCTTATAAGAATATCTTATGATTTCAGTTTGTTGAAAGGACTATATATGATAAGGCCTATTTTCTGCCCCAAGTTCATCCAAATTTGAAAAATGGGATAATATCCACACAACCTCGGTAAAAGTATGAACATACATCCCAGTTTTTAAAATCATTATTCATTTTGTTAAAATATTGCTTATACATAGAAATGCACGTGCGGGATTATAACCTACCAGCATAACTTTCGGTGATTTTCATGTTTTTTGGACATTCTCTCATAAGTTAAACCATGAGCGCAGTCTTGCTCCAAGAAGATATTTATACCTCAATTGTGTTTTTAAATAATCTTCTGTATATCAAAATATCTTTTTGGA
>JACSZP010008371.1:0-15789 GCA_016161895.1 Pinna nobilis | reverse complement strand
TTTTTTTTATCTTCCAGTTTAAGATACCAGCTATGGAAATGAGAAATTATACATCTATCGCCAGGTTAGAGTATTTTGTAGTTCTGACATCTTATTTACTGTCCATCGTCTTTGTCCTGCTCGTAGTTTTCGAAAGTGGCTTATTTGAAACATACGCAGCTGTTCTGCCGCTCATCGTAGTTTTTTCTACAGACTGCATCGGTTTATTCGTCGTATCTATTCTAGTAGTCGCAGCTCACAAGAAGAAAAAGCAACTGACTAGATGTCCTTCAAGAAAACAAGAAAATGATTCGTTAAGATGCTGGAAATTATTTTTCCTTTGGATTTTTGCTTTTGGGTGCGGAATTCTGGGATCGATAAATATTTCAATCAATGTTTCGTGCATAATTGATTCAGGATCAGAAGATTTCAAAGGAGAAGATGTTCTGTATTGTTTGAAATACACTGTTTGGCTCCTATTTATTTTAGCTCAATTACTGTTGATAACATTCTACTTCCGGACAGGAATACCTTCGACCCAAGTGTGCCACGAGGCAGTCGTTATGATAACTGCAACCAATTGTATCCATTTGTTCCATTATCTCTTGTTTGACATGCGCATCACGATTAACGAAGATCAGCAAAATGCCACTTTCTTTACAACTGATTTCAAATTGGCTAGTGAATGCTATTCTAACTCATCCTTAAAGATAACTCTTGACCAGGTTGACCCATACCTAGTACCATTTAATACAGAATTTTTACTATTGGTGACTTCTTTTTTGTTAGAAATGTGGTCAGTTGGCGACAATTTGGATAGAAATAGTGAACTGGACAACGTCTGTGAATACGATAATCTCGTTTTACACGATGTGCAAACTTATGGACAAACACGCGACCAACATCCGTTTAGACATTCGAAACTCTCATCCAAAGTTCTATCTAAAATAGCTTTAATAACAACATCACTTTTAGTTATCGTTGTCTTATTGATGAAGCAGTTTGGTCTGGTCACCAATCTCATCATAGTATTAACAATAGGAGTTATTCTTCTCTTCATCATCTTAGTTGCATTCATAAAGTTGAGAAACCAATGCTATCCTACTGGAGTAAAACCGAGATGGCATGTATCTCAGTATGTAATGTTGCTATCTTCCTGTGCACTGGTTGCATACGACACGCTTATTCTTATTGCGGATGTGTCAGTAGCGATAAAACAAGACGTTGCATTACAGATTGGATTAGCTATCTGTGTGCGCTTTTGTTTTATGATAAGTACACCTTGCCTGTCGATTCTAATACTTCACGCAGGGCGCTATCGCCGATTTCATCAAACTACAAAATCTACTTTTGCCATTGAAAACTGTTTCCTACTTTTGTCTTTCGTAAACATGTTTTATTGGATAATCTCTTCGATGAACTGTAATGTTACAACTCACAGTGCTTTTGAGATTTATGGTAATTCTTCACATTTGTTAAAATACTGCATGTCGTCAGTTGCTGTTTACTTTAGATTTCACGTAGCTCTAGAACTTTTCAATTTTTTCTCGATTTTTCGTTTGAACAATGCATAACACCGCCAATTAACGTTTGAAACCAAACCCACCTAAATTCACATTAGAGGTCGATATGGACAAACAGGTTTGAAAATGTGTGACATTATCGGTATGTTAATGTGCTGGTGTTTATTTTGATCTGCGTATTCATCTAACAGGGGGCGCTGACTGTTCCCGGGCATCTGGTCCCTTCCTATTAGGGATTTGCAGTTATTTTCCACATTGAGACTGTTATTATTCTAATCTTGTCATAATTTTAAGTACTTAGTTATTCGAAAAATACATCCCTCCTTACTCCTTCAGTTTTATGATTAAAACATATTTTTACTTGGCTTTGTATATTTCATCCAAAAAGCGAAGATTTTTGTTGCTTGTCTGACATTGTTCTTGTTTTTCAAGTGACAATCTTTAACTAATGTTGGTGACATTATATAAAAATTACATTCATAAAAGGGTGATATTGCATATTTTCGCCCCGAGGATGCATTGTTGACCGAGGCGAAGCCGAGGTTGACAATGTATTCCGAGGCCTGAAAATATGCAAAATCACCCTCTCACGAATGTAATATTTGTTTTATTATGCCGAGTGTCATGTTTGTAACTTTGTTCTCCATAATGACATTCCTAATTCGACATTCATCTAGAACAGACATAGTTTAACATATACGAGCGTGTTGACGCAATACGTCATTGCCACAAGTCTGATGATATGCGCACTTGATCGTCGGCGCATGTGCTATTTTTTGAATATCACCCTGGCTTCTTTATCTTTGTAAAACGAACGAGTGATATTCAAAATTGTCTCATGGCTCTTAACCAGTCAGATAACGGGATTCTTACAGAAGGTATAATAACACTAAATATCAATCAAGGGCTTCAATCTTTTGGCCATAAAGCAGAAGGGTATGAAACATACCGACGTTTACTGTGATACAAAACCTCGATATATACTCCCTTTCTCCTCATACAGGACACCCAGCCATACATCTTCGAAAATAACGATGTATATAATTGTATTGGAATTTAATGAACATCTCTTCACAGAAATTTCTCAACCAGAGGTTTGGTTAGAGTTTAACATACATGAGTACTGTATATGTATTTGAATGAGGCAGTGCTATTTACGTGATCAAGGCTATCTGGAAGTTATTTGATTGTTTTGAACATTATTGGTTTCATTCTAAAATATTGCAAAAATATGTTATGAAAAAAATTAATATCCCATAGAAAATAAATTTGATTCAACTATTCATTGTTCACAATCCCAACCCATTTATCTCTGTCTTCTAACAACTAGTATATTGTACGAATCTTAGAATCATTCCAAACCTCATGGCAATTTCTTGGTGTTCATATTTAATCTCTTGAACTCATTTTACGTCATAGTAGTTTCATCCTAAGCATAGCAAACGTTATATCATTCATTTTGTTTATTCAATTTTTTTTCAACATTTTTGGTACTTTTATTAAATGCCAAATTTCAATTCAGCATTGCGTTATGTTCTTTATTATAAAAATGGGTCAAAAAGGGGGAAGTAGAGGATACCAAATGGGAAATAAAAACTTAGAGAATCCACGACAGACAACAAAATGGCCAAGACAAAATAAGACAACGCTAGCTAGGGTGCTCTCGATGTCACGTGATATAACAATTCTTTCAGCCATACTTAAAGGCAACAACATCTAATATTCAAATTGTAATACATGTATTAAGGAGAGTAAGTTATATTTTACGACAATTCATCATATGATTATGTGCATATTTTGTCGAGCTGTTCTGGTTGTTTATTTAGCGTCCAACCCAAGAACTTCCTCATTACATATAAAAAGAGACGTTATCGTATGCAGGTGAAAAGGTCTGGCCTGTGTTTGAGGCTTATGGCAATGTAGTAAAGAAGCTTATTTACAGAAGTTTCACTTCTACTGTAATATTTGACCTGGGGCCTCCGTGGCCGAGTGCTTAACGTGTTCGACTTCGAATCGAAGGGTCCGGGGTTGGATTCCCGCAGCGCCACTCCGCGGTTGACCGTCCCTGTCTTTCGGATGAGACAGTAAACACCGAGGTCCTCTGTCACAGTAGGTGTTGGCACGTTAAAGACCCCTCCCTGCTCTACGGTCAGCAGTGCCGAGCACATGCAAAATTTGTCGCCCATCACCGGCACACGGTGACGTCTCCATATGAGTGAAATATTCTTGAGTGGGACGTTAAACAACAACGCAACAATAACAACAACAGCAATATTTGACCTCTATTTTTACTGTCTCATCTGAGGTATAAAAGTTTGACTTTTTCAGAAATCATTATTTTATAGAATACAATCATCAGCATAGGTCAACCTTTCTGCATGTACTTGGTACAACCAAGATAGTACTGAACATCTAGAGTAGGGTAAATCACTTTTCAACACTGTTGCGGAAACGTGGAAATGACACTTGTTATTTTTAGGTTAGACCATTATATCAAATTATACATGTGCTGAGGAATGCATGTCAATGGACAGTATTTCACAAGGACAGGGAAGGAAATTACACTATTTAATGCTGTGTATTGAGTAGATTGTACAATACGCGACCGCATAGCTGATAAAAATAGTGCCCCCAGACACCTGGTCCCATCTCGTAAGGGATTTGTAATTGTTTTCCACTTAGAGACCGTTATAATTCCTAACTTAAGCTTGTCATGTTTATTGGGACTATATACCTTGGCAATTCTTTAATCTTATTCCCCCGTGTTAGAGGATGCAATGAAGGTTTGGACTGATTGTGTTGCTTTGACAATAAACAATTCAAAATACCATTTAGCGGGGAAATGATTTATTTGTTTTATTGGAATTTCAACATGTACGTACCATTGCACTCCCAATGAATAAAGCCGAAAAAGAACATATTGTCATGTTGAGAGATTTTATAATTATATTATGTCAATCTACATATTTATTATTCACACGTTTGCCAAAGATGGTCAGTGAAAATATGAAATTTATTTTCCCTCAAGTTGAATCTGGAAATGTTCGTACCTGATTTGATAATAGAATTTTTTTTGGTAATTTGAAGCAAAATTTGTATTAATTTCGACGGCGCCGCCTTGTTATTGAATAGTGTACACATCACAGATACATTTGATACACTAAGGTAATCATCCATGTCAGATATTGTCTTATCGCACTGGTTTGTTACATTAAAAAAGGAAAATACAAAATAAAAAAAAGAAGTAACAAAAAAGTGACCATCCTCTTGAGTAAATACATTTAAAACATATACATGTACATATAGATCGTATTTTTAAAGAAAATACCAATAACTGTAATTCATTTCTGTACATCCGTGCCAAAATCAAAATTTTTCATTTAAAACCAACAAAATAAATCGAATAGCTGGCTTCAGTTTTGAGCTGCAACATTAATGCCTTATTGATTTGACATTGCCTTAGATACATGTTCAGGTCGCCATTACCCTTCTATTTCCTTCTTAAAACATTATAAATTTATTGATTTCTAATTTACAACTTTGACATTCGTATCGCAAGATGTCATGGCCTTCCGTAACCTGAACTCACCCCCATTTTTTTTATTTGTGAAGCTCGTGTTACTCTATTAAAGTTTTACGGTCGACACAATGACCTGTTTGATCGTTATATAATAACGATTTTTTCAGTTGATGGGGTGTGTGTTTCCCTTGTCGTATAGCTTATTGTCGACCTTTTCTTACCGATTATGACTATTACCGAATTAGACATTTCCTCGGATTTGAAATAGTGACACGGCGGGTGCCGCGCGCGGAGCAGGAGTTGTTAACCCTTCCGGAGCACCTGAACTCACCCCTGCTTTTTGGTGGGGGTTCTTGTTTCTTTATTTTTCGATTATTCACGTCTTGTTGTGTTGATAGCCGTTTGTGTTGTCACTTTTTTGTTTGGCCATGATTTCGTCTGCCTTCGGAGTTTTGAATTATTGATTACCCCCTTGGTATCTTCTACAGTCAACTTTTTTATGAAACCATCGGTTTCTTATTCCTTTTTTAAAATAAATTCAACTACATATCAATACGGATCTTCCGAGACACGTTTTTGTTTCGAATTTTGTGACATTTTGCTAAAAAGTAGTGCATCTTTTACGTAAGGAAACATTAAAGAAATTATGCATACATATCTTTACTTTGACAAAATGTGTTGTCCCGACATAAAAGGGATTTTATCTATAAAGAGAGAACTTTGCTATGTATCATTAAAATATTTGAGGAAAATTTTGGAAAGTAATCAATGATATCTATGTAAATGATGAGGAAATGGAAAATGACTATGTGTTACTCTAAGGATACGGAAAAAACTAAGCAAACATTAAAAAATTTTCCTTACATTGTCCGCATCAAGTTATAGTCATTCTATGTGCCATTTAAATATAGCAA
The DNA here is from genome assembly GCA_016161895.1 of Pinna nobilis. Taxonomy (NCBI): domain Eukaryota; kingdom Metazoa; phylum Mollusca; class Bivalvia; order Pterioida; family Pinnidae; genus Pinna; species Pinna nobilis. Next base: position 9,853 of record JACSZP010008371.1, on the reverse strand, counting down.
AAGGGGAAAATGAGCTTATTCATGACCTTCTCATTGGACCTGTCATTTTACCAAATTCGAGGCGTTTCCATGGAATGCAGTCGAGTCTCATTAATCCGGACGCTGATAATCCAGATGCTTTGCCTTCCGTACGGAATTTCTCTAGAGAACATGAGTTTCAAATTGCATTAGTCATTATGAAATGTTTCAGTAATCTGGACGCTTCATTTATCCAGGCAGTTTGCTTGGGAACCAAAACGCCCAGATTAACGAGACTTCACTGTATTTGCGACGGGAGTAGTGAGCTGGGAGGAATCACCGACTCATTCTGGACACCTGGTTCCTTACTGTTACGAATCAACAACTTGTTTTCATATGCATGTATTAACGATTTTTATATTTCTACATAGTATTATATCACACTTGGGGTTCCGAATGTCACCTTGGTACTCTTTTATTTTTAACCTACCAACTAATTACAAAGAAGTCCAGATTCAAAGTACATGTATGCATGTGCCCGGTCATCTGATTTGGTTCAACAGTTGTTCAAACCGGTATTGCAAAATTCCATATTGTAAGTTTATTACATCCAAAATCTACCAAAAAAAGTAAAAAAAAAAAGTTGTGCAAATCAAAACTTTCCTATTCAGTTGATTTTAACTGAACCACATTTTTCAGAAAACACAAACTTTAATTATTAAATTTCAAATTGTATTGTCCTTATACTGACCTTGCTTGCAATTACAAAGTTTCTCTTCATGAAACGAGTTTCTTCTTTGATAGTTGTTGTTGAATTGTTGTACAATTTGAGTCAGAAAGTGATGTGCACTCCTCCATTACACCTCATTTCACCAATGAATTTTCATTCAACATTTCAACAGAGAAATCAAATAAGACCTACCTTCTCTGCTTATCTTAAGCCCGGTAAAAAAATATTGCATGACAAAGGGATTGACCTTAACTAACAGTTAATCAATGGTTGTAGACCGGTATAAATTATGATTTTGACCAGTACAGTTTAATCAGGAATTGTTTGTTGTGACATATAAAATTTTCAGTTTTCTTATCAAATTGCTCTTGAAATATTAGCCAGTAAACTTAATATTTGTTGTTGTTGCATTTCTTTGCAAGTTCTACTTTTACACTCATATGGTAACATCCACAAAGCTATTGAAAGGCCCCAAATACTTGTCACTGCTCGGCATTTTGGGTCAGTAAGTAGTATGTTGGTTGTATTGTTGTTTAATGCCCACTAAAAAAATCTTTCCCTTATATGGAGACGTCACCTTGTGCCGGTGTTGGGCGAGAAATTTTGCCGATGCTCGGCAATTATGGCCCTAGAGCAGGGAGGTTTCTTATAGTGCCAACACTTACTGTGACACAGGACCTCGGTTTATACTGTCTCATCCAAAAGACAGGGACAGCCAGCCTGTCAAACACACTAACCAATAGGCCATGGCGGCCCTGCACTGAGTAGTAAGGAGCAGCTTGGTCCTTTCTTCGACATTGGACTTTAAATTTCACCATCTCTTTATATTTTATTAGGGTTAAAAAAAATCTGATGATCACTTGCCCTGTGCAGCAAGCAAATTTAAACATGTATTTACATGTTTATAATACTTATATAAAGTATGTTAGGAGTTTAAGGTAAACTATTCAATATGCTTATAATATCCACTGCACACCAATGGTAGCTCTAAACAGCAGTAAGTGAAGGACAAAATACCGAGGCTTGAATCCTGCACCTCGCAGTCTGAGGACCAGCGATCTACTTCACGGCCATAATAGTTCTAAACAGCAGTAAGTGAAGGACAAAATACCGAGGCTTGAATCCTCCACCTCGCAGTCTGAAGACCAGCGATCTACTTCACGGCCATACTGTAAATCCAGTTTTATTTGCGAGAATTTTATTTTCACGTAATTACGTTAGAGTACATATTCGTGAAAATAAAGTTCTCGCTAAATTTACTAACATTACATTAACATGCACCATGTAACATAACTAACCATACTTAGCATGCACACGCGCGAAAATATAGTGTCGCAAATAATTACAGAGCAACATATTTGCCAAAATACGGTTCCGCGAATAATTCTGGAACTACAGTAATAGCTCTCAACAGCAGAAAGTGAAGGATAATTTTGTATTTTCTTTGGTCTTTATTTGTCTAAATTGTTATAATCACTAGAATCATGTGAATCTAACTCATAATCACTGTGGTCCTTCAGAACAGAGCTTTCCCTCTCTGTATAAACATCATCATACTCAGAACCACACATGTATATTTCCTCATCATCTACTTTCATTTCATCGCCAAAGCTCTCCTCATCTTCATAAATTTCGTCTAATGTCTCTGTCATATTGTATTTTACGGGACCTCTCAAATTTCTTTGACTGTTTTGATACATACTTTTCTTACTTTTCTCGAGATTATCATCAGAAGGCACAATAACATTCCGTTTACTCCTAGAGCTCAGCATATCTTTGGATTTGTGAATTCTTGTTACTAGCAACTCATGATCAAGACCATAAACATCTCTGCGGAATCTGGATTTTAAATTGTCCTGGATTTCAGTAGAATTACTTTTAACACTATCAATTGTGTTCCTATGACTTTCACTAAAGTCTTCGTTCATGTTATTACCAACATCTATAAATCCGCTATTGTCCATATTCAGCACTTTACTACGCGATGAAGTTACCCTGTCTGATGTTACGCTATTCTCTGATTCAGTACTCTTAACATGGAGTGAGTTTTGATTTGTCTCATATTCTTTCCATCGTTCATGTAGAGTTGACGGTTGATAGTCTGGTCCAAAGTCTGCTATTTTTAGAAGTCTCTCAACTTCCAGTACATGTGACTTCCGTCTGTCCATCACAAAGTTTATTTCGGGAACGTTGCCCATCACTTGGTGCTGTATCAGAAGGTACCTACAACACAGACAAGAAATGCATACTTAGCAGACCAATCAAGACAGACTTATTGAAGCATACATAATGTAGATCCGAGCTCATTTGCATTATGGTTTGTTCTTTGTAGATTGTGGATTCTCAGTAAGTTTGAGATTTCTTCTGCGTATATGTGAATTTTATTTGAATAAATGACAGAAATATGACTGCTGACAGTTAGACTGCATTCACGGATGAAAAATCTCATGGAAATCTAGTGCAGTCATATGAGAGATAACCCCCATAGAAATATTTTCTCAACACATTTTGCTATTCAGAACCAATTAAAATTTGTAGGAAAATACATCAGTTTTAAAATAAGTCAATTGCATGTTTTTTGGGAGTCACTTTTGATGAAAAGTAAACCAACCACATACAAAATGACCCTAGATTTCAATATTCAGGAGATCTGAACATCTTCAATATTAAAAATACCTCACAAACAAAATTCTAGGAAATAAACACATATATTCTAACACATTACAAAGTCCACCTCCATAACTTTTCCCCAACAGTGATAAAAAAGTCTTCTTAACCCGTACCATAAGGCAGGCAATATGGATTATGGGCTGTATATGAAATAAAATTCCATTTTTACACCTATAAATGTACAAAACAGTCTAACCTGTTTTAAGAGACTGTCCAACGGAAAGACCAAAAGGAATCACATATGACAGGTGGTCTCTTAATTCAGGTGTTGATTTATATAGGAAAAGGCACATTTTGGGAACCATGCATTAAGTTCATATAAGACAGGTTGTTCTTTAATTCAGTGGGACTCTAAGGCAGGTTAGACTGTATGTACATGTACCAGTGTTATTCTAGCTATTACAGCCAAAAAAAAGAAAACTTATCTTTAGTGTGTATGTTGGCCATAGTGCAGGTGAAGGGATAGAAGCATAACTCCTCTTACTTTGTGAGGTGAGGGCTTATGCTGAATCCAGTTTACAGATATTCTATAGCTACTTTCCTACATACCTTAGCTTCTTAGAGTTGTTACTCAGAAGTGTCTTTATTTTTTCATCTTTCTCTGTTCCTGTGGCAACCCAGTATACATTGACACCACTTAAGTCTGGCATAACTTTTATCTGCAATGAATAAAAGAAGATAAAACAGTAAAAAAATTAGGCCACATAAAATCAGAAATAGCATTCCCAGGCCCATGTACATCTCTTTGAAAGTCCTTGCATTACCGATTTTATTGAGAATTCAATTAAATAAAATCCAGAAATAAGAATGCTGTACCATGCCAGGTTTGAGAACTTGTTGCGCATATCGATATACCTTGTCAGTAAAAGGTTTTAATCTGTCAACAAGGATAACCCTCACACTCAAGCATTTGATTGACAATGACTAAAATTTTAAAAAGTAATGGCAACTCTCATGTCCATGTTCGTAAGGCTAAGGGCAAAGCCATCATACTTTGGTCCATCATTGAAGACTTCTCCAATGTATGTAAATATATCGACTTATATACCAGTATCAGTAGTAACAAATAAGAACTAGGGGAATTCACATTCCTGTATAATTCATGGAACTTTAAGTTTAAGTCTCTGATGACTTTGAGAGAAAAAAATCCTCCCTCATTTTTTTTTTCTACAATAAAAAGATAAAAACAAAGCTGCCAATCCTCATTTGTTCTAGAGAAAAATTGGCCGGAGATCAAGACAATTATTCTTAGGTGGCCTTGTATGTAAATCTTAAATAAAAGAATACAAAATAAAACTGCTATCTATCTATCAAATTATTACAGTAATGAAACTTGCTAAACGTCATTATTTACTGGGGCTCCTTTCGACAACAAAATATTATGATTAAAATCACTCTTAGGTATAAGTCAGTAATTATTTTTATCTATCATATTTGATACATTTCACGATAAAATTAAACAATTGTAATGAAATCTGAATTTATCAATTGTACAAATCAGACTTTTGTTACTATATTTATTTTAAAATTCTAAGTCATAATTTGTTAAATAATCAATATCAGAATTTCATGTCCTAATGGCTTACAAGTAGTTGTTGTTGTAGGATTCTGTGTGAAAAGGGCCTCAGACTTAAATATACAGTGGAGTTGGTCTATAGTGAAGTTAAAGGGGATTGACGTTTCACTTCGATATATGCATCCCTCATTTTAAGCATCAGAATTTTCTATAATTGTAGATAAATAGTAATTTTTTTCGGGAATATTATTCCTCTTCATTATATCACTGAATTCACTTTAAGCCGATTTGTTATAGCCCGACTCTACAGTATATGACAAAAGAGAGCTACGGTGACTCCGTGGTAGAAAACTTGAGATCCTGAGTGGCTGGTTTTTCCTGTCAAATGTAATAGTTGTTATAGTTGCCCAAGTGTTTGATTTCCCACTTCAGAATCATTTTACAGGAGATGTCGCATGCACGCTACAGAAGGGCTACATATTTAGAACGTGCTAAGCACTTATGAGCAATAAGTGGTCACTAGTCTGCCAGCACTTACTGTGACACAGAATCTATTTGTTTCTTGTCTCAGCCACCATCACAATTCATGCTCAAACCCAAGACACAATATCACCCAAGGTGTTGGCAAGTTTTACCTATGCTCGGCACTTACGGCCGTAGAGCAAGGAGGGTGCTTTAACATGCCAACACCTACCTTGGTTTTTACTGTCTAATTCTCTCTCTCTCTCTCTCTCAGAAAAAATGTTTGATGTCATCCTCATGGCACACCCTGAATTGAATTATCATTGCAAGAGAGCTGATTTCACTTTTAGGCCATTTCTGTTTGTGCCAAGATGACTATTTTTTTGTGTTGTTATCTAGTTTAGCATCCCACTAATGGATCTTTCTCTCATATTAATATGTCACGAATATAACTTGTCATCCTTCACCAGCAAACAGTGACATCTCCATGTAAGTGAAAAATTCTGTTGTGGGACGCTAAACAACAATATAATACAATCAACAACCAACCACGGTTGCTAAGGCAGAATAGACTGTACTTACCTCAGATATTTCCACGTTACTCTCATTAATTTCAGAGCTTAATTCTCCACTGTTTATGACGTCCATGATATGGTTAGCTATAACAACACTAGTTCTATCTGTTCTTGCAGATCTTCTTGGTTTTTGTGATGAAGCTGAAGGATCATAGTCAAACCTCTACCAAAGAAGAAAAAGTTCTATATTTACAACCAGTGTTTGTACTGGAAGTACAACATCAGAAAATGACTTTCAAGATAAGGCCAGACTTAAAAATATTAATGTTTCCCCAAACATGACCCATTCATCTGAGCACTGGGTAGGTAGGTAGGTAAGAAAAAAAAATTCTCACCATGGGTACTTTGACAGAAAATATCCTGAATGTGATTCAGTGATCCTTTTTATGCCTTGAAACATACTACTTGATTTTCAGAGAAAAAAAAAACATGATCATGAAGTAAGAGAACATAAGAACGTGTGACTGTCATTTATTAACAACTTATCACCTGTTCAGTTGTACTTATGCTTTGATTCAAAAGAGCGCTCAAGTGACTTTTTCTGTATAAAACAACACAGAAACCTGTGACGGACTAACGTCAATTTTTTTCCTGAAAAAAAAAATTCACAAGGTAAGTCAATAAAAATTATGATGAGCAGGGGCAATTTTTTGGGGTAGGTTGCGTTTGGGGAAACATTTATAATTTTAACTTAGGCCTAAATTTAGACTTTTCTGGCATATGTCCTATCCTATCAGAGATAATAGTAGAAATAAATCATATATGATACAATCTCATCAATGATTGTTTTACCATTAGACCATAATTCAAGTAAATCAAGTCAGTGCATGATTGCCATGTATCCCTTAATTGTTGTTTTTCATCCTATGTAACATCACTAACTTAATTCGAATGTGTCAGTTTCTGTCTACTCTGTATTACATCACACTAAAGCACTTTCAAGTGTACATGTACATATTCGGAGACATCACCAAATACCACAAAGGACTTCAAATTTTGGCCTTTCCTTACCACTTGAGGTCATTGAGTCGAGAGAGATATCTAAGGTGCCAACACCTGCTTTGAAACAGAACCCTGCTCTCATCTGAAGTATGAGGAAAGCCAGCTGCCTCCTCTTGGGCTAGAACCTGTGACCTCTGAAGGCAGGCACTATTCTGCAGAGAGGCAAGAGCTTTCTTGAATTTTATAATATCCTAAGTAATATATGATATACCATAGGCTGCACAAATCTGAAACCAAGTTTAGGCATTTACCTTGTGTAATAAGGATTATCCTACTTGATATTTAGGCACCCTATTCAAATGATCAAATCTGAAGGACAAGAAATTGGTTATACCAATCATGTCTCGATCCTGCAGCACTTCAATTTACAGACATACAATAATATTTTCTAAAATAGGAGCCAGAATATAAATTGAATATACATGGATGCTTGTATAGCATTAGGTCCTATTCTTTTTGTTGAAGAAATTTAATTCTTGGTGTAAACCATGATGATGGTCAGCTAAAAAGAATATTGAACTAATGAAAACTTACAACAGGCTCTGGGTACCATTTCCTTTTCCTGTAAAATATACAAAGACACAATTAAATAAGTTCTTGTTGTTTAACATCCCATTCAAGAGAAAAATATATTTGAGTTATATGGAGACATCTCCAAATGCCAGTGCATATAGAGCTTCAAATTTTGTCCTTAGCTTGGCACTTAGAGTCATAAAAAGTGAGATTTACACAAGCAGATATCCTCTTTGATATTGGACCTCGACTTGAAGTTTAGTTTAACTTCACTGAAGTTTTTCTGAAGTACAAGAAATGCCAGTACGGTTATATACCACAATGTACAAGAGTAACAGTAAACAACAGCAAAAGAAAACAGTCCTCCATAGAACCCGCAAAGGAAATTAATTTACACACCTGTGGCATCATCAAACTGTGACCTACATACATACATCAACAATTTTTTTTAATTGCCATTATATATTTCGGATGACAATCACCCTGTAGGTAGCCAATTTAGCCATTGACTAATTTTTGGGGAAATTGGCCAAAAATAATTGTAATTGGCTAATTTTCTGGCTAACAATTTTTTGTTGCTGTGTAAAAATTGTATCTTATGATTGGTCTTATATATTCAAATAAGTTAGGCCTAGCTACTCATTAAAATACAAGTTAGCAATGAAAGCTAAGAAATAAAAGGGACATGATTAAAAATGTCATTGGTAAGTAATAATGCCTAAAGTGGCGAGCAGATGGCATGCTTTGTAAATCATCAAACACATTTCACATACCAATGTTCATTGGCTAATAAAATTGTCCGTTGGCTAAAAAATATCTTGGTTGGCTAATTTTTTGGCTAACATTATTCTAGGTCCAGGATGAGCCCTTCAATGACCAAATTTTAAAAGATGTGCAGAACTATAGCCAACCTCGTGTCAATTCACAGTGACAAACACTATGGTGTCTGGATGATTTCGGTTATAGGCAAGAGAACGAAAACATTCTCATTAACTTACAAAAAAATGAAATTCACATTGAACTAGAGTTCAAAAGATCATTCAGACAGGTGAACACAAAATTACAGTCAACTCCATATATAACGAGGTTGAAGGGGGCAAGATATTTGCCTCGTTATAGCCGATCTTCGTTATTCGCATTCACAAAGTAATGCATGGAAAGTGCACTGGGAATAGAAATCACCTCGTAACAATGGTACCTCGTTACATGCGGTCTCGTTATATGCGGAGTTGACTGTATATGTATTTTCAACTTTCATTAACATACATTGTACAATGTAGTCAAGATAAGTGCATGTGCTTAGGTTCGCAGAATTGGTCGACAATGTTCAATAGTGTTTTTGTACCATTAGTGGCCTGACTGTTTATACCGTCATGTCTGCCTATGCGTATTCTGTGCGTATATAAAATATTACGTTATCATTTGAGAAATATTGTAGAATTTAACACAACAAAACTCACTTTTTAAAATCTGGCCTGAAAGGGTACTACTTTTTGAAAACAAACTACATGTAGGCTATCCTATAACACCAGAGGTAACACCAACATTTGATCCACATACAAATTACAATGTGGGCCTTATACCTTTGTATCGAGTCATCGACCATGTTTTTAAATTTCCATGCTAAGTTTCAGATGACAAAGACTAAATTAACTTTGAACAAAGAGCAGAACTAGCTGAATTCACATATACACTTTGGTGTCTTTATACTTTGCAATTTCTATAACAGGTAAAGGAATGAATACTTTCAATATGAAAAATTCACTTCAATCTGAAGTATTAAAGATCACTCTGAAACTTGTAGATCTACGTCTCTGCTTGCATTGGGTCGAAAATAAGACAAACTTTGTCATACAAATCCTTCAAATTTGGCATAACAATGAAAATAAAATTCCAATTTGACCCCAAACATGACTGAAATGAAAATAAAATTCCAATTTGACCCCAAACATGACTGACAAAGGGGAATAACTCTAAGAAAATTGATGCTCATGCAACCTATCTATAGGCCTACATGTACATGTGTATATCACATGAATAGAAGAACAATTTTATATGTTTGGTTTTTTTTTTCATTACGCCAGACTTAACAAACTTTTTTCACATGGTGGCGGCCAGTATCTATTGGTGAATGAGAGAACCAATGCAATGTGTAGATAGGTTTCAATAGCATTAATTTCTTCGAGTTATTTCCCTTTGTCGGCCACCTTGGGGGTCCATGAAGAATATTTTATGCATAAACAAACCAATTTACCGATCCTATTTCTACTTACTGGGGTTATTCCTTGAATATTTACTATGCCGACACAATTCATGAAGCCCCTCCCTTACATACACAGTTTGCATTGGGTCGAAAATAAGACAAACTTTTTCATACAAATCTTTCAAATTTGGCATAACAATTAACAAAAAAACTCAAGTCTGACC
>JACSZP010008359.1:0-12583 GCA_016161895.1 Pinna nobilis | reverse complement strand
TACGTTAAAGACTTAACCAATTTTGTGCTAGCATGTTATGACATAGGTAGTTAGGAAAATCCTGAACTATCCACATAAACAGCCTTGAAGATACGTGCATACATAAATCACGTCAGATATCCACTTATACATACATACATACATACATACATACACACACACACACACACACACACACACACACACACACACACACACACATACATACATACATACATACATACATCTTTTCATGCATTCATACAAAACGTAATGGACACTTACATACAATAGCTGAAACACCGATAAACACCAAATAAAGCTGTATTTATTTTCATTATTGCTTTGGCAACTGTAACTTACGTTTTCTTTTGACATTATATATGATTCGTATGAACCATTGATTCTGAGTTTAGACTTGTAGTAATGCATACCTAGGCACGTAGACTTGACTACTCGGTAATTCTATTATCCCATACAACCCTATTGATCTCTTCCTGCATGCTACATACATGTAATTATCCATGCCCACTCGTATATGTCTTATTTCTAGAATAAAATGTTCTGTCATCAACAAATTAGGTATTTCATGTCGTGTGTAATAATTCCTGGCATATATTATGATTTACAATCAAGAAGAGGTCAAAATTTAAATTTTCTTTCTTCTTAAGCGTTCCTTCACGCTTTATTTATGGCCAAATGTCAAATGCATCGGGAAAACAAATATCCACTGAACTCCGAAACATCATCTCAATAAATGAGTCTTCTTTATGTGTTTTCTGCTGAGAAGGCGGACAAATCTAATGTCTGCAGACAATCGTCCACCACGTAATGAGATAAAAGTCGTGATCAAAGGAAAAAATACATCAACATTCAATCAAAGGAGGCACAACACACGTGTGTGATATCTTTCCATCGGTATATGTCTGAAAATACAATTACGCTATAAATTTATTGTTGTTTACTTCATTTCTGCTGTGTTAATGTATATCTCTCTTTTCTTGTCATATTTCGATTTTTGAATCTCCATGACAGTGTCATAATTCTTATACTTCGTACTGATGTCTAGTCTAATGTAGTTTTCTTAAAGAAAGCCTAATTGATCGAGTCGATCTTATATTGCATCATTGTTTTTTCCGCGGTTAAAGTCTTTTTTCGTTTTTTTTGTTGTTGGCCGTCCCTGTCTTTCGGATGAGACAGTAAAAACCGAGGTCCCGTGTCACAGTAGGTGTTGGTACGTTAAAGAACCATCCCTACTCTACGGCCAGCAGTGCCGAGCACAGGCAAAATGTGTCACCCTTCTCCGACCACGGTGACGTCTCCATATGAGTAAAATATTCTTGAGTGGGACGTTAAACAACAACGCAACAACGCAATAAGTCCTCCCGTTTCTTTATATTTGATAAATACAGAGATTAGGTGTTTAGAATCTCAGGGAAGGTAGCTTGCCTTTCCTGTCCATCGGATGAAAATGTGTCTCATGTCAAAGTAAATGTCGGCATGCTCAAGAAAATTGACATTTCAATGATCATAGAAGCCGATCAATGACCGACATTTGAAATCCTCAACGACATTTGTTAATATCGCAATTTTAATGAGTGAACATTTCATATTAAAATAAAACACAGCAATATGATATTTTCTTGGCTAGACAACAAAAACCTAAGAATTTACTTAAGTCTGGAAAAATCCTTACTTCAGCTTCTCAGCCAGTCAGATTATAGTATTTTCTGAAGATGAATAAATTATCAGGTTTTGGTTGTTACATCGTATATATCATTTATAACAAGGAATAATCCCTCATTAATTTGATTTGCGTTTTTGGACTTAAAACCGTTGATCAATAAGTGATGAATACTTATCAATAACACCTGGCTACATTTTTTAATTTTAGATGACCATATCTGTTCCGTGCTCACCGAATATGCGTATGGTCCAATGGAGGATTGTGATTTTAGATACGTATTCACACACCTACAAACTTGACCTTAGACAAAAATACCATTTGCCATTATCTGCTCAAATGCATCAAGGAAAAATTCCTTTCTTTTTAATTCTTCATAACAAAGGTTTTCAAAATCCATGATTTCAAAGTTGGAATATAAAATTGATGTACATAGATAATCAAATATGCGCAATTGGGAAAGTATTTTTTTATCTATATCGAATAGGTGCAAAAGAGAGAACTCTCTTTGAGTAAAGAAAAAAGTATTTCAAGATAAGGACATTATATAAAATGAAGGACTGCAAATGACATTCTAGCAATTTTCTCTGACTAGTTAACCTCTTAGACACTGGGAAGATAGATGGATATCTGTCATCATGGCTACATTACAATGTGATGGATTTGTCTGAAAGACACTGATAGAAAAAGGTCCATTTCATCGTAATGAAGAAGAGAACATTTATGGTTCCTCGTGAATATTAGTTTTTATATTGAATTTGAATATATTATCGACCGAAATTGTTATCACATGCTGAGAGAGAGAGAGAAAGAAAGAAAGAGAGAGAGAGATTTTATACTTTAACTCTAAATAAATCTTGAAGTTTTATCATGTATATTCAGAGATCATGCATTACTTTCGGAGTGTCGATCAACAAACAAAAAAAATTAAATATTTATAGATGGGATATCTAATAGCAGTCAAACAAACATCTCATCGTTTAATGAACAGATTATTTCCTAGTAATTATTTTATGTTGCATAATAACTATTGCAATTGAGAGGCCTACATATATGCGGATTATAAATCTTAAAAATGTATCTTTATTCATTTTTGGTTGAGTATGCTATACAAACATTTTCTTCACACAGAAATAGAAATGACTTCATTTTTGTAATTTAGAAGGTCCTTTCATTCTCGAAAAATAATACGATATACAGAGCAGAAACTCTCAAATATGTGTATTGTATATACACTTTATCTCACAAAAGTAGGAAATAATTGATATGAATTCAAATATGTATATACATGTGTATTTGTATATGTGTATGTTTGTGTTTGTTTTCTTCAACTAGCCTACGCATGTTTGTGGTCAGTTCATTCCTTTGTTGGTAAAGTTGAACATTAAGATACGTAAAGCATCGTTAACATCTGTATTGCCGTTGATTGAGAATTTCTCTGCCTTGACGGAGGGTGAACTCGAGCCCATGTTACATGTAAGTCGTAACACATCAATTTGCATACAGAGATTAATTACAGCTCATATAATGAAAACAGTGAGAGGAAACGATCAACCTTGCATTACAATATTACATGAAGCAAAATACCATAGATTCCTGTGGTCAAGTAATTTTACTCAACCTTGATGTATTACTACAGAACTAGGCAAGGTTTTTTTTATTTCATATAATACTTCGTGGAAGTGTCTACTATGTGAACGTGAGATCAAAATTCGAATCTTAGTNNATGTGCATGACTTTTGGAGACAATGTTAAGTGTATTTGGTTGGGACCTTTAATTCTAAAGCCCTCAAGGTACATTGGTGTTTTTAGGTAAATGTGTAAAAAAAAAAGGAAACAGGGAATATGTAAATCTTCTATTCAAGCGATAGGTCGCCGTGGCCTAGTTATTTTCATGTTCGCTTTCTAATCATGAGGTGATGGGCTCGAATCCCAGCCACGCTTTCGTTAGCTGTCCCCGTCATTCGGATGAGATTGTAAAAACCGAGATCCCGTGTCAAATTAGGTAATTGCATTTTAAAGAACCTGTCCTTTTCTACCGTCATTAGTGCCGAACACAGGCAAAATTTATCGCCCTTCACCGGCACACAGTTACGTGTACAAACAATTGAAATATTCTTCAGTGGGACGTTAAACAACATTGCAACCAGCCATCCGATTTCTACTTCAAGTGCCGAACAGAGACCACTTTCTTAGATCTCTCAAAAGTATTTCTGTCATCATGTAATATTGTAAACCAGGCGTAAGCCTATAATTGTAAAATAATCCAATAAGAAATACGGAATTATTCCGTATCACCTTACGAAAATTGAGCTTATTTGATACAAAATAGAATGCTTTTTATTTTTATACCAAAGTAGTTTAAGATAGGTGGTATCATTTGATATCGCATAACATGAGGAACACTGTCTTTGAAATGATTATGTTAAATGCTGTATTACCTCATCTAATGAGGATTAACACTTTTTATATTATATCATGCAATATGTCAAACATCAGTTAATCATGCACGCACTATGAGCAAACAGTAACTCTAAGCATTTTGGACAGATTACTTGTTTAATAGAACAATATCTATTGGCCTGTGAAGCGATTCACGTAAAATATGCTGTATGAAAATCGATTGATAGAAACCCATGTATATTATAATAGGTCATTTATAATACGATTCAATATTCTATTTCACTGCACAAATGACCTTAGCTTGACAAAAATTGAAATTGACAACTCATCCGTTTCGTAATGATTTTTTATATCGAGAACAAATAGTGTTTGTTCGTACAAACTGACAGCCAATATGCTCACCTGCCATGAATTCATTTTTTTATTGTCATAAAGGGAAATCTTTTTATAGAACACTATTTTCCCAACAAAGTCACAAATTAGCATATTGCATATAAACGCATACACATTTGCTTATAGTAAATACACAAACATGCATACGCAAACGCAAACGCATACAGATGCACTGTAATACAAACTTGTGCATATATGTACATATGTTTAATTTTCCCTCCCGACATCGATTGTAGATGCAGGTTTTCTAAGTGTTATTTATTTTTAGTTTTAAGAAATACTCAAATTTGAATACAGTATTAAACGAAACCTAATGCCATGTAAAACATATTTTGATTTTGAGGAACTGACAAGCCTTTCATTGTTGCTTTGCTTTTTTCAATTGTATTGTTGCTTAATACCCGACTCATGTAACTTTCACTTACATGGATACGTCGCTTAATACCGATGATGGACTACATTTGCCTCTACTCAGGACTATTTAGTCATTGAGCAATCAGGCCCAGGGTAACATGCGGACACAGGTCCTCGATTTTTTACTGTCTCATTCAAAGGACACCAAAATTCAAACGCTTTTGTCCGGCGGGATTAAACCCACGACCTGAATGCGATCACGCTTCCACGGAATCACGACTGTTCTCGTTATTTTTTATTTATAATTTGACGTCAAAGTCGATACAGTTGCAATTTTCTTATTTGTATAGAATGTCCAGACATAAAGATAGTTATAGCGTAGGTGTAATGAGAGAACCATATATAATCCATTCTCTTTTTATATCAAGGTGCTTGAATTATCTGACTAAAGTTTCATCGATTGATAAAACAAAGAAATTGCTTCATATAAATCATTCACTGCACTAATTCTGGACGATAAATGTAATGTCTTCATTCCCATTTCATGTGGACTCCAAATTTAAGGAAATCTTTCTTGTGCAAAATACATCGTGACTCTGGAAATAAAAGCAATTGTACTGCTTTTAGAAATATTTACACAAAAAAATTGCAGAACCGGCTTTAAGAGGACGCTTATGTTTAAATATCGCGTGAACAGTAATCCTGAAATAAACCGTAAAGAGCATGGTAAAAGTTCCTGTCAATCATTTATCACATGCAAACATGCTTTGCGCCAAGCGAAATTAATTAACAGAAAAATGGAGATTAAACGGTCATATCGTTTAAGTAAAAATTAGTTCTCTTGTCAAATAAAAAGTGAAGAAGTATAGCGATACAGTCAAAAAGGCGTTCACTGTGTTGTAAAAGGGATGAAGTTGAAGATACCAAGCGGATTCAAAATTCAATAAGTCAACGACAGACAATACCCTGGCCAAAACAAAAAAGTGACAACAATACAAACAGTAATACACACAAAAACACTTTTAACGAAAATAGAGATATATGAACCCCACTAAGAACCGGGGGTGAGTTCATGTGCTCCAGAAAGGTAAAAATCTCCTGCTCCACACGTGTCACCCGCCGTGTCACATTTATTTTGAATCCGATGAAAGGCAGCCTTTACACTTGAAAAATACCTATATCGACAGGATCACCTTCTGATGGGCAAAAATATTCGCATTTGTACAGTTTACATGATATCAGCAACTTTCAGTGGTGACAATGTTGTCACTGCTGGATTGCTTACCCTTAAGGAGCACCTGAACTTACCCCCGGCTTTTGTTCGGGTTCGTGTTACCCTATTTTTGGTTTTTACATGTCTTGCTGTGTCGATTGCTCTTTGTGGTACTCCCTCTTTGTTTTGGCCTTGGTTTCGTATGCTTTTGGATTTCTGCATTTTGATTGCCCATTGCTATCCTCACCTATCAAATTTTTAAATAACTGCCTTTTTCCAAAGTCTCAGTAATTGAGGTGAAAGGGGCCTGAAGGACTGGGGCAACATGGTACAGTTGGCGTGATAAATAATGACCTCACTTATAAACGGAAACCGTTGTTGAGTTTTGGCCATAAAATGAGGTCTTGACGACTACCAGACTAATGCTTTGTCTCTGGACTAAGTTGAATCATCGGTTTAATCAATCGAGATAGAAATTCGAACTACAGATGAACAACTGGTCTTAGGACTTTCAACAATAATCAAGCAGCAAATTCCCAAATGCGCCTCTTGTGATATTTTTTGAACTCATCGCCTTAAAGTATACGAATTTCTGTGACCCGTCAAATGGTACTTCCTCTGTACTGAGCTTTCTGTATATGGAAAATCTCATTTCTCCTTGTTATACAATTTGACATATCCATGGGAATAAGTATAAAGCTGTGATATTTCTCAATTGTCAATAATCTGTATAGGCCATCGCACTTTTGTACTTCTGACGATGACCGATTTTCAGAGTTCAAAATCTTTGCCTACACTGAAAAGAAAGTGCATGATATTACGTTTTGTACAAATGATTTATCATGGGTTTTCTACTCTGTTCGCGCATCCTACTTCAATAAAGAAATACATTGTCAGTTACCCGAGGCACCTCTCTGAAACGCCACAATTCTCAGTTGTGTTGCAGATGTGTGTTAATTTGAGGAAAATGTGCACTATGGGTAATGCACACTTCCTTAAGTGGAATTTTGTCTCGTTTAACACGAGAATTTAATTTGCGTATAAAGTGATTTGATGACTCAAATTGTTGATTTGTTGTACTAATGTGTACTTTCAAAACTTGTCTATTTACATGTGTGTTCGATTTGATCTAGAAAATAAAAAGAGTTTTTGTGCAGATGTGTTTTTAAGAAAGTCGATTCATATTTCTAACCTTTGTTATAGTAGTAACTATTGTTCAGAGCCGTTTATGAATTTTTAGAAATAAAACGCTGGTATATCGTGACATTAAGTATCAGATTATTATATTTGGCAAGAAATAACATAGGGATATTACGAGTAAATTAAAATCTTGTGAATAAAACCGGACTCGGAAGTTATATTCAGAAAAGACGGGCTAATTTTCAAGTTGTAGTCGTCTTTTAACATGGATGCCATTTGATATATTTGGTCATCCATTGAAACGAGTACCTGTGTATAGTTCCTATAGGGCCTGCCGTGGCCTAGTTGTTAGCGCATTCGCTTTCAGATAGTGAGATATTGGGTTTGAATCCAACTCCAACTGCGGTTGACTGTTATTGTATTTTGAATGAGCCAGTTAAAGCCGAGGTCCTGTGTCACAGAAGGTGTACACAAGAACCCTCCCTGTTTTACGGCCATGGGTGCCGGGCATAGTCTAAATTCCTTGCCCTTCATCGACACACGTTGAAGTCTCGATGTAAGTGAACGCTTCTTGAATGTGACGTGTGTAATCATTTATACAACCAACCAATATAATTGAGAACTTATTCCAAAATTAATTAAACGGCCTTATGAGATATCCACTTACTTTTGAAAGAAAAATTATCTAGAGAGCAAGCTAAATTTCCTGAAGTCCGATGAAAAAAAGATTGCACAAATTGTAAATAAAAACCCTTTTAATAACTAATAAAAGAAAAACAAAATGCTGCTGTAGAGTGCATTCCGCGTTAAATCTTGCCATTGATTACCTTGAATTTCCTGATGCTTTGCTGAGATTTATTCCGTGATGGTAAAGATAAAAATACCATCTAATTAACTGTACAAGTTTGGTGTAATCAAAGTGAATTATGATGTTTAACTACTTCAGATTTTTATAGTCAACTTATTTCTACTTTTGTAATCATACATCCAGAGTTATTATATTTAAACCGTCTCTGACATATGATCTAAGGATAAGAGTAACAAAATATATCCCAGGCAGCACATATCGCGAGGGTTTCCATTAGTTCATGTAATTTTACGGCAATTTATTAAATATAAAAATGACTCATAACATTTAGACTCAATATCTCATTTACAGAATCAAATTTTTGCGTGTATGTTGTATCACTAGGCAGTGATGGGATTAATTTCTAGAGTAATCAGCATCTTAAGCCAATATATTTTGTATCACGATGTTAGGAAATTGATCTCTGTCTACTAGTTGATAACTCAATCCCATCTTTTCACAATACATTGAATATATATCAACGTTCAGTACACATTTTGCCACAACAGCAATCCAAATTCTGTACCTCTATTTATAAGTCAGACATCTGACCTACTAAAAGCATTGTGGTGTAAATTCTGTCTTAAGCAATTTAAGATGTGTCACTGAGGTATTATATAGACAAATGCATCTGCGGTCGCTACATCGCATTAAAAACCTGTAAGGTCTATATTCCGAGCCATTAGTGTACAAATACAGCGATGTGTTAAATGACTTTGCAATTACACATCACTACGGTTCCTCTCGCGTATATAAAAGTGTTAAGATATCAGAAATAACTAGGTTTTTTTCTTACAAGCTGATCAAATGAAACTAAATAATCAAAGTTTTAGATAAACTCAAATTTAAAGTAAATTTTTCGAGATCGTTGCTTTTCACCCTTGTTAGTAAATTCGGTTTATCCAGTCAATCGTTTGGATTTAGTTTTATGGAAACAGAGATACTGTGTCTTAGAGAAGAATTTACTGTTATCAGTGCACAAAACGGCGAATACTTATGACTTCATCAAAAGACACAAGGAGATCCGTAAGAAGGTTTCAAGTACATAAAACTTAACTTTATTTGTAAATACTTTCGCGTTAAAGTTGAATAAAATATTTGATGGAGTTTGTCAAAATGAATATAGTTTTTAATCTTATCAATCTTCAATGTGCTCCATATCTATACTGCATCGCATGCAGATCAAATTATACGCTAGTGAGAAGTCAAATCATAAGACTTCTCTTGAAAACCAATCAAATGTCTCCCAACTACAATATCGATAAGTATAATGCGACTAGTAAGGACACGATGAGTCGAGAAGGAGGATATAATATTTAACTTTGCCGCCAAGATGACCGTCGAGTTTTATTGTTATATTTTACATACTTTGGCGTCATGTTTGAATATCAATTGCGACGGATATTCCTGATACAAACCTGCATTACCCATGTATTGTACTTCTGTCTATCACACCATATGATATATGACTAAGAATACTGTAACAACAATTATACAAGCCACCAAATAATAAAACCTGAAAATGGTTGCAATTCTTGTGTAACGAGGGCCCCATACGCATAATACCGAAATCAAGTTTCTTATAAAATTTTAGTTTAGTTTTCATGAATTTAAAGCGACGAAAATTGTTTGGCGCAAAAATTAATATTCACAGCATTCATGAGAAAGCAGTTGGGGGTTTGCTTATATCTTTTAACTTATTCAAATATAGACATTCGAATTTTATCTAGTACATTTAGTTTATGTATCAAAGTTGGTTGATTGCATTGTTGTTTAACGTCCTACTTAATAACAGCTCACTCATATGGAGACGGCACCGTGTGCCCGTGAAATTCGACAAATGCCTATGCTCAGCTATTATGACAGTAGAGCAGGGAGATTCTTTAACGTGCCGATACCTATTATGACACGGAACCTCGGTTTTTACTGTCTCACCCGAAAGACAGGGACAGCCTTCTGTAGCATGACTCGGCTTCGAACCAACAACCTCATGACCAGAGGGCGAACACGCTAATCACTAGGCCACAGCAGCGCCGTGTATCAAAGTACAAAACGTACAGTTTCTTACAAATGAGGGATAAATAACATTTTTCATATACTTGCACTGAAGGCATTACGTATTTATAACCCAAATCACAACATAGTTTATTTCTGGCTCATCTGATAAGCAGTAGGTTGCATTGCATAAGATATACACTCAAACGAAACTGTGAAGTGCTAATAGCGTTGTGCTTGATGTTTGGGATAATAAAATTACCACTTGTATAAATCCTTTCTCGTTTTCTAGAAACCTTGCCCTATGGTGTGCATTATATTGTTCACCCGATATCGTTTGAGGTAATTTCAAATCACAAGTGTCTACGATGTACATGGGTGTCTACTGCAGAAGCATTATATAGCCAGTGTTATTAAGTCAAAGAATTTCATTATTAAAAAAGAAAATATGTTTAAATACTTATTTGTATCATTAACCTAGTTATTTGGTCCCTACCTCTAATTTGTCATTGTTTTTACTTAATTATAAAATCTGTGAATGACATGACAGGATGCTCCACATTATGAGGGAAATGAATGGGTTCCGTATGACAGCCTTAAGTCTCAAACTCACAAAACCGGAAGGCTCTCGTACAGTCGTAAAGTAAATTTTCGAGAAGCACATTTTCTTTGCGATTTCAAGCGAATTATGAAGTTCGCAGGGCATCCACATGGTGAAAAAATCGCAAGACTGGTGTGAACTTAGCATTACATTGTAGGTTTTAAATTGCTAATTCTTCTTCAGCTGTAATTTTGATACTATATTCTGAGTAAATGTGGTTGATATAGAATATAAGGGATACTATTTTGTACACTCCACTTTCAATTACTTCTACCAGAAAGCAGATCTAATAGGCGACGAGGAGGAGAAAATTCAACTCTTTTAAATTCTAGTTTCATAAAAATATTCCAGGGAAAACTGAGTTAAGGTGTATGTGTGAATAATGTAAATGACATCATTAACACCCCCACCCACCCCAAGGATTAAAATATTATATTATCAGTATTTGTAACAACTGTTAATCGCATACAATACGAAATAAACCAATGAAATAACAATATGGAAATAATGCTTTAGCAATGTAAGATCAAAACACTCAATATTGATTAAGTAAACCTCTGCGCAAATCCTTTTCACCGAACTAAATAAACCCGGTCGACGGAATCATTTAATTTCTTTTGTAATTTTTACCTAAATCCATTACGGTTTTTTACATCATCTGTTGGGTAATTCATAATTGAAATAAATTCTCGGGTGCCCATTTCAGTTTCTATAAATATGGAGTATTGGTGTCACAGATCATCATGGATATGTTCCATTTGTTGAAACCTGAAAGCATCTTTCTGTTCACATTTACGGCTATGAAGGGATATGGCGCATTCTCAAATTTAAGACATGGGTGATACGAGCGCGTGGGGCAGGATTCGCGAGTCCTTCCGAAACACCTGAACTCAGTTCCAACTTTATTGGGATTCGTGTTAATGTATCTGTTTTTCTATGTTTTGTTGTGCGGATTATTATCTGTAGTATAACCTCCTAAGGTTTGGTCTTGGTAATGTCTGTCGTTCGATTACCGATTTTAAGTGTTCCTATTGGTATCTTAAGCCTAATCTTATAATCTGTTTGAGTCATACTCGTGTTCCCATTAGAACAAGAAGGTCTCTTAACTAGATATCTCTTTGTTCTGTTTTTTTTTTTCGATTCAAAACAAAACGCATCACAGATATGAATGAAAATTTTCATTTATTAAAAGTAGAGGAAATTGATTTGGACACATGTCCACTCAAGGAAAAAAAAATTTTTTCTCTAAATATTTTCAAAATCGAGAAAAAGCTAACACTAAACAGTAGGTGGTGGTGTTGGGAAAACGAGAATTTATATGCTCATAAAGAAGACGGCCTAATGATTTCTAAAACAAAACTGAAATTATTTGGTCACATGGTCTTAATAAGTTTTTCGATTGGCTAATGAATAATTACCATCCAAATTTAATATTGGCATTTTTGACGTCATATGTGATAAAGGACCGGATTATTTTGCCTTGCATCGAAAGCATATGACAGAATTTTTATTTTTTGAGTCATTATTCTGAGTTGAACTTCACATTTTTCACATTTTTACTTTTGGTTTATTCTCTTCTCCTTTTCCAGACACACAATACATAAAAACGTCATATGTGCCATTTTAATTGACGCCGAACATTTCTTTCATTCAAACTGTATGTTGTTGCTTTCCATAAAATAAACTCCTGGGAAATCAAATCAGAACGCAGCACTGCCCACATGAAGTTATGTAATTAAATCTAACCAATCTGGAATCATCTCAAAATCAATGCATTATATTACCAGTAGGACGTTAAAATACAATGTCAATCGGTCATCTTCTCTTTGTAAATCAATGTTTGCTAACGGTTTCGATTATTTGGTCTGTATAGAATGTGTATTAGATTGGCTTCAAACAATGCAAAGATTGAGCACCAAAATATATGTTACCTCTTTTAAATCTGCATCCTTCATTACATACATACATATATAT